>JACVEI010000009.1:610109-662401 GCA_018115615.1 Pestalotiopsis sp. DP-2020a | reverse complement strand
AAAAAAAAAAAAAAAAAAAAAAAAAAAAGATGGTGCTCTCTTGCGAGGAAACATGGCACAATATCTATCTCTCTCCTCCCACACTCTCATAGACTCTGGAGACTTATGTGTCGCGCGAGCAGACGAATGAATACACGCGAGAAGTACGAACCAGAAGCCGTAGAAAGATGATCTTGCATCACATCTCACCGTCCAGGTAAGCCCAAGGGCGGCACTCGCTGAGAAATGTGAGACGAAGCAGTGGCATCCACAAGCTATATTAGCATATATGCAACTCATCGCGATTCAGAGGCATGCCACTGGTGATCCATCTCAATGGACGGTATGATCAACGGGAAGGCCGGCCGCTCATGTTCTCTCGTTCTGCTCTCGTCCTCGTCGGTCGGCGGTTTGGTATGGGATGGGGGGATCCCTCTCACCGTTGTTGGTTGGCTCGGGTCCGATGGAGATGGATGATAAGCTGCAACGACCAAGACGCGGAGAGGTCAGACGCTAGTCAGTAATAAAAAAAGACCCGCGGGCTCGGGAATGCTACGAGGGAGGGGGAGAAGAGTGGGAATCTTCCCAACTGGAATAAAGTTGCCTCTACGGAATGAACCACCGTGCATACTCCGTACGGACGTTTTAAGTCATCGCTGTGAACAGCGCTTCCAAAAAAAAATTAAAATTGAAGCATCAGCATCTATCCCTGCGATTTGACGTTGACGTTGTTTTTCGTTCTCCTCGAGATATCGCCGTAGTTTAGATACTGTGGGTGTAACCAAGACATGTCGGCAGTAGTACCAACATGTTTCCGTCAACCACCCAAGATACACCCATCGGTGTGGAGATTCTGACAAACTGCGAGAATTGAAGACGGAGAATACCAAGTATTCTCCGTGGTAGTACTCTGAATTCTCATAGTTGATGCAATATAGTCTGGGCATTGGCCCGCCTATGACTTTTATTATGCTGGGAAGAAGGTTGGGTTGGTATGAAAGACTAAAGTATGAGCGATATGAAGAAAGATATCGGCGTCGAATATTATGAAGAGCCCGCGCTAGCCGGTGTCAATAATGAACCAGAAACTGAACCACGTACAATAACATGCTCCTAGAACCTCTGCAATGCTAGGTATTCCCATCTGGGAGAGATGTTTTCTACACTATGTACTAACCTGTATATCCCATGTTTCCATGACTGCAAGAAACAAACACCATGGGGATTCCGTACTGTCGCCGCTCATTCATTCCGCATCCATCTTGATCTGGGTCGCCAGGTCGCCAGGTCTCACGGCGTCGTCCCAGAAGAGAGGTCGGTCCTCCGGCAGGCAGTTCTTGTCAGGCTACCCGCCACGAGGACAACTCGACTGCCGAAAGATGACAAAAAGTCCTACGGTTGACAAGGGTCGACGTGGACGCTCTGCTCTGCTCTGCTCCACTCCTCTCGATAATGCTCCTCGCTCTTGGCATCGCCCAGCCCGCCCTTTCGCCTATGGAAGGACTTCCGAGGTCATGAGAGCCCTAGGTAACGAACCTCCAGTGACTTGACGGTGTGACAGGCTGGGCTGGTCCTGGTTTTCGGGAGTCTCCCTGATGATGATAACCACCACAGTCAAAGCTCTCAGCCCTATGGATCGATGACCCGAGATATGTCGAAATCTAAGATCATGTTCTGCATCAAACACGGACCATAACATCGTATCTGGGAACAGGATTTAAGGGTTCATATCAGCGCATCCGCCCCTTCAAAGACACTTTAGCGCTGCACCATCCTCGGCCTCTTGTCTCAAGCTCGCTGACTCAATACTATCCTATCCGTAACTATAATGGAAGCCAGCAAAATCCGTAATTTAAAAAGCTGGCCTCCACCAGCTTTACGTTGTATGTGATTTTTGAGACTGGGCCAGTATCTTGAAAACCCTCGATCCGCAACCAATCTCGTCGCTTCGTTCCAAGCACCTTTACGGTGTGCATCGCGAAGAAATCCTACCCAGGGAGCTACATGAACAGATTAGGTCATCTCATTTACCCGTCTCGCCATGTCGTCCGAGACTTGCATAGGCAATGATGCATCGACGCTCTCGAAAGCTCGAGGTTGTCAGGACATTCGCCCACGACCGAGGACGACGCATCCAGGACTGGGTCAAGTGTCTCCCTCCGCCGTCAGTCTCCTGCTCTCCTGGCTGCGGCTGCAGCCCGCGGTCAGCAAATCTCCCTCGGCTGCGCCCCCCCAATTGGCGGGCTGCGCGAGGATTGGGAAGGGAAGGGAAGGACTCTCACTCTCTCTCTCTCTCTCTCTCGCTCTCTCGACCCTCGCCCAGTCGCCAGCGGTGTTTATCCACATGGTCGGAGGCACTTTTGGACCCCCGCAGATTCAGCCTTGTTGCCTGTCGTACCTTACCGAGTAAGATCCCGCCCCCAATCCCGTTCTGTGGTCCAATCCTTTCGCGAGCACCGGCACTGTAGGCAAGGAAACCTGCCAATCAGGCGTCCAGGCCTCCCAAAAAGTCCTACGCAAAGTACCATGTATCTCCGGGCCAGTCCTAAGTCAGCAGAAAGAAGACCTCGTCAGTCTCCTAGAGGCAGCAGGTGCAGGATGACATCCAAATAACTTCGATACCATGGGCATCTCATGGTGCAACCGGTGATTTGCCACTTAAACCTAACCATCCCGTTGGGATTCCTCAAATCTCCGCCCCATATCCCATCGTTGTCCATTCACCTGGTGTTCCGTGATATACACTAGCCAAGATGGAGTCAGAGAAGAGTCCCAGCGGCGTTCGAGCACGCCCGGCTGCCACGACCACCGACAGCTCCATCTACAACGAAGACTTTCCGATGCCGCGGCGCATGTCACAACACATTCGCGGTTCGATCGAATTGAGGAGGAGTTCGAGGTCTAGTATTAGCAGCTCAGAAGTAAGGAGATCAAATTCGGTATCATGCGTGTAAGCCTTGACCATCACTGTTTCTCGATTCCCACCTCGGCGACAGCCCGTTGACCTCTAGCAGGAGTCGCCTGGCGTCTGAAGATGACTGTGCAAAGCAACGCTTCATTGTCTGGGCCGCTGTCAAACGCAACAGATCCGTACGGATGGCGGCCAGCGACAGGCTGAGATGCCCTCTGT
This sequence comes from Pestalotiopsis sp. DP-2020a, assembly GCA_018115615.1. Taxonomy (NCBI): domain Eukaryota; kingdom Fungi; phylum Ascomycota; class Sordariomycetes; order Amphisphaeriales; family Sporocadaceae; genus Pestalotiopsis; species Pestalotiopsis sp. DP-2020a. The sequence continues at coordinate 659,292 of JACVEI010000009.1, read as the reverse complement.
TGAGATGTGGTGAAAGTTTCGATGATCACGAGACCATGCTCCGGCATCTCCATGGTTGTAAGCACCTCACGGCAGGGGAGTATCTGTGCTATGAGTGTATGAGGGTGGAAAAGTTCAACGACGGAAAGTGCAAATGCTGCCTCGGCCACCAAACGAAAAGAAGACGCATCATCAATGCAGCGAAAAAGGTCTTCTCAACTCTAGGCCACAAGCCCCGGAAGGATGGCGCCGCCGAGCTTACCCAGGTCGACTTTGCGATTCCACCTCCTCCAAGTTACGAGTCTCTCAACATCGAGGAAGAGGTGCAACTACCGATGCAATCAGAAATCAGTGGGAACCCAATCTGCGAGATGGATGCATCGTCAGCTTTCCCCATGGAATTGGATTCCGTGAATTATGAAGCCCGATTTGATATCACACAACCTTCCGAGGAGCCAACGACACTTCTGCCAGTGGTGTCGCCATTTCTGGTACCGCCACCACGGCGTGACTTACGGGCACTCCAACAGAACGATGGACGTCGACCATCGCTGACGGTCGATACCATTAATACGGGACGACCGAGCAAAGTCCCACGAACCAACTATCTGTCTCCGAGCTCATCATTGCGGTCGGCCAATAGCTCTTTCGGAATTATATCTCCGATGAGCGCCGGCTCGGTGGATTGGACCGGGGCATCGGCACTTGATACAACTTTGGCATCACCCATTACCCCATTCAGTTCCGATGTCGAGTCGAGCTCGCTATCAAGCTCAATATCTCGCGAGAACAGCTGCAAGTTCCCGAAGGACTTTCCACTGCCATCGTTCTGCTCCAACTGGAACAACGAGTCAGGCAGGTCAAATACAACCAAGAACATTGATCTGTGTGGACCAGGGGACGATTTCACACTTGGAAACTTGCCCGAACTCCCCGGTGACATTCCCTTGGGCATGGGCTTGGAGAAGGAATGGGCTCATGATCCCCTCCTCTTTTCGTTTGGATCGAAGGAGAATTATTCGTGGTCTTCCACAGTCGACACGGAGGTCAACGTCGTCTTTACCGAGAACGACGCCAACCCAGACAATGGAACGGAAACGTTCAGCTCGGACACCAAGACGCTCATCACCGACACCTGGCACACTCTTCAACAGCACATGTCGTATTCATTACCCAACATTCGAGCCATGGACAATAATCTAGCTCGGCGGCTGAGGGGCCTCTCTGCAAAAGATATCACCTTGAAAGGCCTGGCGGCCCTCAAGAGTATTCTCAGCAACGTGGATCCGGCAGACCCTCTCGACTATTTGTGCTTTATCCATGTGATATACGCCTTCACTATTGTCATTCATGAGGAGGAAGCAACCCTTCACATGAGCAGACTATTCAAGCAGGCATTGGCATATCGAAACTTTGTGTCGGCGTCAGACTGTTCTGAATATGCCGCCATCGTGAAAGCAATTTGGGAGCCAATCAATTCGGAAGAGGCAAAGAGCGTACTGGGCCGTTCATCTAACGTGAAAGGAAAGGGCCCAGAGTTGCGGGCTAACTCGAGCATCCCTTTCAGCATAGACCCCTTGGTTGAGGTAGCCCAGAACTTCCTTGATGGTAAGTCATTCCTACCTTCTGGCGACTTCTATGTCTATTTGACAGCCGACTTTGTCTTGGCTCATTGCCGGTTCTACTTTTCCTTTGTATTGTCGCCACACATGTTCATCCCACCTCGAGAGTTCGAGGCTACATTGGCCTTGCACCGTATCAGAACTTCAGAGTCCATTGCCTGAACCTGACTAACATGCTACAATACAGACCTCGAAAATGCCATGTCCACGGGAGTCAATAGCAGCCAGTCGCTGGACGTGATGACTTCCGAGCTTTATTCTACCCGTGTCGCCGAGACTGGGCCCAGAATTGAGCCAATACCCGATGCTTTCAGAATCACTGTCAACTATGTCGTTCAGATGCTAAGCCAGCATTTTGGACCTCTCAGCAGTAGCCTAGCCCCGAGGTTACGGTCGATCGGCCAGAAGGTGTCCACCGGCTTGATCACAAGCGTCCGGCGGATGGAACTCGAGCTTCTGCAGACAGGAAAAGCTGTCCTGAATTCACCGGAACTATTCGACGAGTATATCCCCGAGGTCAGAAGACTTTGCGATCCCTTATATGACCAGCAAAGTTCGAATACAAGAACACAATACCACAGGTTGGCGACAGCCTTGGCCGAAACCCTGATCCGAAATATCGATTCGCCGAACAATTTGTTACCCAACATAGACCCGTCGACCGCAATAGAGGAAAATGTTCTAGACTATACCTTTCAAGGGGACCCACTGGCCGATTTTCTACAGAGTTTTGACAAGGACTTTGACGGCACCGATTTTGTGGTGGACGACTTCCTCCAGCCCTCGTTAGAAGACAACAACAATAATGCCATGGTACATTCCGTCGGGCAGACGTCTGGATCTTCAGAAACACGGGACAAGCTTCCACATTCCAACCCAAACGATACACCAAAAGATACACCGGGAAGAGACGTTGGTGCGGAGAGCAATATAAGCCATGATATCCCGTCCGTTGCAGAGGAAGAATATATGCCACGGCCAGCAAAATCCCGTATTCTGCCGACACTCTCCGTATCAAACAGCGAAGACACCGAGCACACGCCCGCTGCGGCCGAGGCCGGACCCTCGGAACAAAAGGCAGAGGCCGACGACTGCTGCGAGATCTGCGGCTACCGCCCCAAGGGCGACCCGCAGTGGTTCAAGGGGTCCATGGCCAAGCACAAGAAGCTACAGCACTCGACGGAGCCGCCCAAGATCTACCGGTGCTCGTTCCCCGGGTGTACCAGCGCCTACAAGAACCGGCCGGACAACCTGCGGCAGCACCAGATCGAGAAGAACCACTTCGTCGAGGGCGAGGGCAAGGGCAAGCAGAAGAGGCCGGGCAAGAGAAAGAAGATGGACGACGAGTGATGACTGGGACTGATTTGCATGTCGAGTGATTTTACATTGGAATTTTTGAGTTAGATGCATAGCTTGCGTGGGATAAAATGGCGCCGGGAAGACCACCGCCTGGTACTTTAGGTCATTATAGCGAGGGTTTTTGATGTTCTTAGGCCTGGATACCATTTGCTAGAGACGCGTATATGCCTAGATGCGCTATCAATTCTGAAGAATGTTTGGCTTCAAGGATGCATATTGGTGTTGGCTTGTGTGTTTTGGTGTTGCATCTGAACAACTGCCTCCTGAATACCCTCCGCAATACATGATCTTCTACTCTGCACCATTCTGACGTCTCCAAATTGCCTCATCCTGGTAACGTAATGTCTTGTTCTCATCTGGACCGACTACACATTTTGGACAAAATCTTTCGCATAATGCCCGCGACGGGCATTTGGATTATTCCTTTGATTTTCTTTTTGCTATTTCGTCCTAAAAGTTACTCTATTTGCCGAAAGGAGGCAGCAGTTCTCTGTCTAGTGTGCATGGCCCTGTAATTCAGACGAGTATACAAGTTTGATACGAGAAGCTTTATTGATTTGCCGCATGTTGCTATAGAGACCATATAAGCTATCGCTCATATCAGAGCCATCGCGACGCCAACTACTATAATACCACGCGATTGGTCACATTGCTAACTGATCTGTCAGAGCATAAGATGCACGAAGCACTTCTTTGAGTGTTTGTAAGTTGTGTTTTGAAAGTTCCCTACCTAATCGCCGGGTTGGGTAACCTTTCTACCTAGGTGGCGGCCAGCCATGGGTAAGTACCGCTAAGTGGCGTTCTGATGAGGCGATCGTGGATATCTGCATTGGAAAGGCTAGGTACTGCGAGACCGATAGGTTGAGTTTCGACTTGATTTGTAAAGGTAGTGTAGGTCAAGACTTGAGATGTCTTTACTGCAACGACATACTTGTATCCCGAGTGTGGCGTCGTTGACAAACCTGACAGATTTATCACGGCCTGGAGAGATTTTTACACAGTAAAATAACAAATTTAACTATGAAGCGACAACAAGAAGCCCCACTGGCATATGACACCTGACGGAAATGTAATCTTTTGCAATTACTCTATACTTGTCGTCATATTGTTTGTGATTTGGGCCCTGATCACAACATGCTAGGCCAAGCAGTTCAGGTTGCGCCCGATTTAGTTAGTGGCACCTTATTTGACCATCAGCCGGTCCCAGGAAACAGATCCACGACAAAACCCTTTTAGTTCTATAGGGAGGCAATCCAAGAAAGTGCCATCTCCTTGAGATGTGAGTCGTAACCAATACGGAACCAAAATCATGATATATATATATATGTACTTTATTGATGTCTAATTAGGTTTGGATATGATATGCGGAGTTTTATATAAAGGTGCTCTTCCCGCGAAGAAAGCTGGAACACGTTTGCACTAACCTTTAGAGGGAATATAAAGTCAGTGAGGCCTGCTCAGAAATTCAGAAAAATCAGAAATCCAACCAACATCCTTGACTTTACAGAGCACTCTCCAAGAAAGACCCCCACACCTCGTCGCCCGTCATTGTTGACAATGTCTCACTACCCATTTCAGGTTAGCACAGATCTATCTCAGGCCCAACTGACTCCCCAAAGTCCTACAGAGCACACTAGTGTAGCTGGCAGCAGCAATTCGACACGTCCGCACCCCCCGGGGGCCCGGTTCCCCAAGCTGCGACGATCCCCCATCTCGCAGCCAGGCCAGTTTTCTAAACCAAATCTCATTCAGCACACACCCGTGTGAAAGATCGTGATATACCGACGCCTCCCACCCATCACCAACGCGCCAGCCAGGGTTGTCTCTACGTAACTGCCATCGATCGCATCCTAGCTCGGGTGTCGTCTGGGTTCTCTGGACCTCCAAGTGGTGATAGTTGCCATCATCACCGCCGTCTCCGTCGTCGTCGTCGTCGTCGTCGTCGTCGTTTGTCCCACCTGGGTGGCCCATCTCCATCCGTCCCGGCGTCGACTCGACCATGTCGGGCTTGGGTCAACCCGGGCCCAACGGCCACAGCTCCAACGCCCACGCCGTGCCCGGCCTCCAGTTTCCTCACAGCGTGAGAGGACGAGGCTTCACGGCATCACACTCTGCAACACCGCCGAAACCCTCGCCGACGCCTCAGCAGCCCCAACACCAGTCGCCCTACGGCCAGCCCCAGCATTACACGCCTCAGCAGCCCGCTCAGAGCAGCTATCCGGCCCCTCTCTTCTCGACGACGCCTTCCCCGGTCCCCGGCGTCCACAGCGTTCCCAACGGAAACGCCAGACATGCCCCGAACCAGGCTCACGCCGCGGCCGCTGCGGCAGCCTCGAGACAGCGAACCGCCTCCCAGCGTCACATTCCCCAGCAATCCCAGAACCAGCTGGCTTTCATGCAGCAGCACATGAGCCAGCAGGTACAACAGCAGCAGCAAAAGCAGTCGGTCGGACAGGCCCAGCCCATCCAGCAAACGCACCAAGTATCCCAGCAGGTCCAACCTGTCCAGTCTCAACAGCAGCCTGTTCAGCAGATCTCGCAACCGCAGCAGGTACACCCGCCGAGCGACCCCAACCTGATGAACCAAGCTCCGCAGACGCAAGCACGGCACCAAGCTCATGCCCAGCCACACCAGGCCCATCAGGCTCATCAAGCACCCTCGCAACAGAACCACGCGCAGGGCCATCAGCAGCAGTCACACCAACAAACTCACGCCCAATCCCACCAGGCCCCTCAACCTTTGCCGCCTCAGGTCCACCAGCCACACGCTCCACTGCAGGCAACGGCATCTCAAGCGCTCCCATCAAGTGCTTCTGCGCAGGCCGACCCAACACCGCAGTCCGACGACCATCATAGTGGCGAGATGGACATCGATAGCCAGGACGAAGGCATAGATGGGGATGATAGGCTATCCCCCAAGCTGATTGAGGGAACCCCGTATGTGCCTCGAACACCCCAAGGACCAATGATGTCACCGCCCCCAGAGGGTGGCAGTTACGCCAGTCTTGAAGCCGTCCATAAAGAGGTTCTCTCATATTGCACCTCGGTAGGCTATGCCGTCGTCATTGGAAGATCGAAGAAGACTGTCCCCGGTCTGAAAAAGGTTCTGTTCGTGTGTGACCGAGCCGGAAAGCCTCCCTCCCGCGTCGTTCCAAAGCAAAGGAAACGCAAGACCACTTCGCGCAAGTGCAACTGCCCGTTCGGATTCTTTGCCATTGAGCAAAGAACACAGTGGACCATACGCTACCGGCCCGATTCCGTCCATCTCAGTCACAACCACGGACCCAGTGAGAGTCCGCTGCTTCACCCGGCAGCCCGCAAACTAGACAGCAAGATGGTGGCATCTGTGAAGCAGCTGAAGGAAGCAGGTATGTGCTTGTAATATCCGTTCGGACGGAGCTGGTATACTAACCTTTCATTTAGGCATTGGAGTCACTCAGACTCTAGAAATCCTCCAGCAGGAGAACCCGCACGTGCCTCTTCTCCCTCGAGACATCTATAATGCTCGTGCCGCCATCAATCGCAACCCAGGAAAGGTAGATGCCGGCATCGCAGATGCTAGACCTGCAATCTACAGCAAGCCGGCGCCCACGGCCGAAGAACGCATACGGGCTGATCTGCGCAGAGAATTGGCCAGCGCCAAGACCGAATTGAAGAAGCTCAAGGAAGAGAGTCGAAAGGAGATTGAGAAGATGAAGGAGCAGTTGCGTGAAAAGGACCAGATGATTGAGAAGTTCGAGATGTTTATCGACATCTGCAACCAGCGGGTCATGGTACAGAGACACAAATTGGATTCGGGCGACGGCGCAGCAGAGGGCGGCGCCTCCAACAGTTAAGAGGAACTGCTAGGTACCCAAGGGATGGCGTTTGTCTGGTGGATGTCAAAAGCGTGTATCGGACGGCGTAAGATACGGACCTCGTGAATTATGGAACAGGAATCGGCGTTCTGATCATTTACAAGGCGAAACACAAAAACAAAAGTGACCGGCGTCAAAGATCGGTGAAGGATCGCTTCTGTGATGGCTGCGCTGTTTGTAGCGCTGTGTGAACTGATAGAAAACAATGGCAATACAGAATACAATAGCATTTGCAGGCGTACGACTCAGATATATATATACTGTATGTGCAATTTAGGGTTTCCTTCCCTCTCTCGACCGATGAACTGTGGCTTGAAGTTTTGAAGTGGCAAAGTGGCTTCTCCAGACACAAAATGTGCTCTTCAGGCCACGATGATTATACAGAGTAATAATGATGGTTCCTATTATAATGAGTGGAAGTTTCATGATGTAAGCAAAAGACAACGGGCCCCTGCAGGATGGCGGCAGCATGAATCAACTCTTGCGGTACGTTCCTTGTCCACTAGGAAAAGCCAGCATTGACGTCGTGATTTACCAGCCAATCACATAGCTACCAGCAGCTGGTGGGCAGTCCCTTTTTGATGCGTGTCGAGCGTGTCGAGCGTGTCAAGCTGGAGCAGCTGGAATGGCCGCGGCATTTGGGGCGTGGGGCAAGACCTCAAGCTTGTGGTCACCCCTTACCCGCGGCGGCTTGATGTGCTGCTAGACCCAGGAAGGCCTGTAATGGTAGGCTAATGCTGCTCGACTTCCCTACATAAGCTGGGTCTCACAGACGTTAGCTGGATTGGGCCGCCCCGTCGCGACCCTAGCAGCGCATCTCGCATCTCTCGGAGCGCGTTGGAACGTTGTCGATAGGGCCAATCGAACCCAAAACTTTGGACTCGCATTCCCATCCTTTGTCAATACTAGAATTACAAGCTACCCAAAGGTAGAACGTCCATCCGCCCACACGACGACGACTACCACTACTTTTTTTCTGGGTCACTTCAAGAAAGGACATCATCTCCTTTCAGACCCTTCACATTCATTTGTTTTGCCTTTGTGCTATTGCAAATCCACACCATAGACCTGTCGTTCGTAGAGCTTCCGCATCCGCCACCCGTCCCCTATCCCATGCCGAGGCTGCTCGACAGCATAATAATCCACGGCCGCCGATGCTAGCACCGACGACACGATAAAACCTAGAACTGTCCGGCATCATGATGGAAACGGAGGGCTCCCCGCTGGGGCCCCAGGATTCCATTGCTAATGGCACCGCTCCTCCGTCTCCCTTGGCCGGCATCGACCCGAGCAAGCTGGTACAGCACCTCGCCGCCGTCGTGACGATAGCTCTGGGAGCCACCCGGGAGGAGCTCGAGCGAGAGGGCAACCTTTTGTCCCCGGCAAACCGCGCAGATACCCTGCAGCGATGCGCACGATTTGCGAGCGACTCTCAGGTGGCGTTGTATGTGCAGAAAGAGATATTGCCAGTATCGGAAGAGGCAGAAGGCCTCGCTGATGAGAGTATGTTTGGTGGTCCTTCTTTTCAGCCACCCAGGTACAAGGGTACATGTACTGACAAAGGCCATGAAGCCGTATCTGCCCATTTCTATACAATCACATCCGAGATCTCGCCATCGCCGACCATAGCAGCGTACCTCGCGTTTCTCAAGCGCCCGCAAGCGATCGACCCTTCCATTCCATTGACTGCACAAATTCAGATCCAGACATTGCCTGGCGCTGCTTCTCTAAGCAACGTCGTCGCCGAGCAAGGACCTTCTGCTTCGCCGTTCGAAATTCTCCATACTATTATTCATAATGCGCTGGCTCCTTATTTCGACGCCAGCACCCGGTCTTCGCAGGCGGCCCAGGGGGCCAGGCGGGCAGATGTCGACGCCAAGACTGGCATACCCGTCACGAAGAAGCGCCTGACGGAGCTCGAGCTCAGTCTCCTACACCTGCAGCAGAACGTAGAGATTCCAGAGCTTATGCTGCCCTTCCAATCTCATGTGCAAGCTGCCCTCGACGCCGCTGCTGCCCAGGGCACTCGGCCGTCCCTCGACTTGATCCCGAGCAGCTTGCTCTCCGACAGCGCCTTCATGAACAACCTTCAAGCGACGGTAAACAACTGGATCAAATCGATCCAGGGCATCACCAAGATGACAAGAGATCCGGTCATGAGGACGGCGACCCAGGAGATCAACTTTTGGATGTCCATGGAGTCAGCTTTGGAGGGCATCGAGCAGCAGCTGCGTAGTGAAGGCGTCATGCTCACGCTCGAGATTCTCAAGCACGCCAAACGATTTCAGGCCACTGTGAGCTTCTCGTCAGATACCGGCTTGAAGGAAGCCATGGAGACTGTGCAGAAGTACAACCAGCTTATGCGAGACTTTCCTCTCGATGACCTGCTGTCTGCTACATCCCTGCCAAAGGTGAACGATGCAATCATTCAGATTTTCGGTCACATGAACAGGAAGATGCGATTCAGTAATTATCCAATCAAGCGCACATTGGATCTCGTGGAGGCGATCTCGGCCGAGCTCAAGGACGTCATGCACCGTCTCTTGCCCGGCACGGACTTGGTCAACATGGAATACGACGAATTCAAGGCCCTCATGGGAACCGCCGACGAAATCTTCCAATGCTGGGATGTTCAGATCAAGGAGTTCACCAATGTCGCGCGAGAAACGACGCGAAGACGTCAGGAGAAGTTCATCCCGATCAAGATCAGCGCAAAGCACAGTGAATTGCAAGCCCGGCTCAAATATATCGCTACCTTCCGAGAGAACCACGAACAACTGCAACGGACAATCGTAATTGTTCTCGGTCCCAAGGGCAATGTCGATGTCAATGGTACAGAACTCGCGACCAATGGCGACGTGCTCGGTGAGGATATGGGCGACGTGGACGCCGTGGAAGAAGTGCGACAAGCATGGGAATCATTGAAGAATGTAGACCTGCTCGACGTCTCCGAGGAAGGTACCCAGCGTTGGGCCCGTACCGAGAACAACTACAATGAGCGCACAACTCGCGTGGAGAACTCCATCATTGCCAAGCTGCGAGACCGTCTTGGAGCTGCGGATAAAAATGCCAACGAGATGTTCCGAGTCTTCTCGCAATTTAATGCGCTGTTTGTGCGACCCAAGATTCGAGGCGCCATCGCCGAGTATCAGCACACGCTCATCGACAATGTGAAACAAGCCATCGCCGGCCTCCGCGAGCGCTTCAAGCAGCAGTACGGCCATTCCGAAGCTCATGCCATGGCTCAGCTTCATGATCTTCCCCCAGTATCTGGCGCCATCATCTGGGCCAGACAGATTGAGCGTCAATTGGACGGCTATATGGGCAAGGTGGAAGACATTCTGGGCCCCGATTGGAAACTCCACGCAGAAGGCCAGGTGCTCCAGAGAGACATTGACCAGTTCAGAGATAAGCTCAAAACCCAGAACATCTACAAGGCTTGGATCGATGATGTCCTGCGGAAAAACATCACCATCTCCGGCCGCTTGTTCAACATCAACAAGATTAGATCGGCCAACAACGCACTGGATCTCTCGGTCAACTTTGATGCACAGATTATCACTTTGTTCAAGGAGACCCGAAACTTGGGCTGGCAAAGCTTCAATGTGCCTCACTCCGTGACTAACACCGCGAAAGACGCCAAGCGAGTTTATCCCTTCGCCGTCAGCTTGATGGAGAGTGTGAGAACGTTTTCCCAGACATCGCGCCAGATCGCGGAGATGTCCGAGGTTTCCATCCTGCTGGGAGGCTACCAGCAAGAAGTTCATAGCCTTATTGAAAAGGGTGTGCCTCTGAAGTGGGGATCATTCCTAGACGCCTGGGACGTTCACATGCGGCAACATCTCCCCAACGGCACTCTGGAGCACGCCTTGGGCAGGAACAATGCTGGCACCAAGCACGTGCAGTTCGTACGCGATTTCGCCGCAGCCGTTTCGCTTCTGCAATCGAAGACTATCGCGTTGGCGTCCACTTATGCGGATGTGCAGACCGCCGCAAGAGAACTGGCAACGTGCCCTTACGTTGCAACAGAGTTCGAAAAGAGATTGCACATCATTCAGGCTGCTGTTGATAAGTTGAACCTGGAGCAGTACGTGAATCTGGGCTACTGGGTCGAAGGCCTGAACGCTCGCATCCAGTCCATTCTGCTTGTACGGCTTCAGGAGGCCATCGGACATTGGATCACTGCTTTTGAAGACGAGACTCCCCATGACGATTCTTCCAACCGCAAGGCTTTGACTCCTGCAGGGGATCTCATCAAGACGAACATGCCAATGATGAAGGCAACCGTGCACGAGATCAACATGAAGAACCAAGTCATTTATCTCGACCCCCCGCTCGAATTCGCTCGAGCAAGCTGGTTCTCGCAACTGCACGACTGGCTAGGCATCGTCTGCAACTTGCCCAAGATCAAGGCGTCCAGATATCAGATGACTTTGTCCCTGAGCACTACTGCCCCAGAGGAAGTCCGCTTCACAGATCTGCCAGGCTCATGCACGGACATCTTGTCAAACGCATACCTCTCTATTGAGAATAAGTTGGGGAACATTGCTACTTACGTGGACAAATGGTTACAATTCCAGTCCCTATGGGACCTTCAGACGGACCAGGTCTATGACTTGCTCGGCGAACAACTTTCCAAGTGGTTGCAACTGCTTCAGGAGATCCGCAAGTCTCGTACAACTTTTGATACCGCCGAGGTCAGCAGATCCTTTGGCCGAACCACGATCGACTACGAGCAAGTGCAGACCAAGGTCAACGCCAAGTACGACCAGTGGCAGCATGATATCCTCGGAAAGTTTGGCAGTAGACTTGGTGGTCGCATGAGGGAAGTTCACGGCGAAATTGAGCAAGCTCGAAGAGATCTCGAGAACCAAGGTCTGGATTCATCAACCACTGCCCACGCTGTTTCGTTCATCACGATCGTGCAGTCGTGCAAGCGCAACGTCAAGATTTGGCAACCCGAGGTGGACGTTTTCCGGCAGGGCCAGCAGATGCTGCGTCGCAATCGTTATCAGTTCCCCAACGATTGGCTGGACATTGCTCAGATCGAGATGATGTGGGATGCTCTCAATGAGTTACTCGCTAGGAAATCCAAGATCGTCGAGGACCAGACAGATGCGCTCAAGGCCAAAATCCTGGCAGAAGATAGAATCGTCACTGACAAGATCGCCGAAATTGATATCCAATGGAACGAGGAGAAGCCAGTCTCTGGTACCATTCCCCACGAGGTGGCATCCAAAACGCTGGGCACATTCGAGGCTCGTGCGAACAAGTTGCAAGAAGATTTTGTCATGGTTTCCAAAGCCAAAGAGGCACTCGATCTCCCCCCTAGTCCGGCAACGTCACTCGCCGAGATTCTTGGCGAGATTGAAGATTTCAAGTCCGTGTGGTCGAACCTGTCCACTATCTGGAACAGCCTAAACGAACTCGGCGAAATTCCGTGGGCAAGCGTCCAGCCCCGGAAACTTCGATCTTCCATCAATGGACTCATCGAGACAACCAAGAACCTGCCAAGCAGGATGCGCCAATATGCTGCGTATGAACATATGCAAACTGTGCTCAAAGGCCACTTGAAAGCCGTCGCCATCTTGACTGACCTCAAGTCCGATGCGGTCAAGGAGCGTCACTGGGAGAGACTCTGGAAAGATCTCAAGCCGGGCAGACGATACTCGCCCTCGTCTACCACACTTGGCGATGTGTGGTCACTCAATCCAGTTGCGGCTGAAGTTATCATCAGGGATGTCATCACGCAGGCGCAAGGCGAAATGGCTCTGGAGGAGTTCTTGAAGACCGTCAAAGAGCATTGGGAGAACTACAATCTCGATCTTACCAACTACCAAAACAAGTGTCGCCTTTTGCGGAAAGATTGCCACGACGACATGATGGCCACATCAAGCGAGCACCTCAACTCCCTCCAAGCCATGAAACACTCGCCATACTACAAGACCTTCCAACAGGATGCCGATTTGTGGGAAACGAGGATGAACGAAATCGGTCTACTGCTCGATGTCTTCCAGAAAGTCCAACAGAAGTGGGTGTATCTTGAGGGTGTCTTTACCGGTAGCGCAGACATCAAACACCTGCTGCCGAACGAGACCAGGAAATTTGAGAATCAGAGCAGTCAGTTCCACAGCATTCTGAAAGCGGTTGCCAGGAAACCCACCATCCTCGATGTACTGCGCATTGAGAACGTGGAGCCCCGACTTCGAACGGTAGAGGAAGCTCTCAACTCAGTCTCAAGTGGTCTGGAAGCCTATCTGGAGAAGGAGAGAGCATCGTTCCCGCGATTCTATTTCGTTGGTAACGACGATCTCCTTGAGATGATTGGAAACAGCAATGAGACTCTTCGCATTACCAAGCATTTCAAGAAGATGTTCGCCGGTATCAACAATCTCATCATGGATGACGAAACCACCATTTCTGGTTTCACTTCCAAGGAGGGAGAAGAAGTTCGCCTCAAGAAGCCCATTTCTTTGACCAAGACTCCCAAAATCAACGACTGGTTGGCGCTGCTTGAAAATGGCATGAAATCAACCCTCGCAGAGCTGCTTGCAGAAGCCATCGATGCTTATACGCCGATCTTGACCTCCGACAAGGTTGATCAGGACTCTTTCAACACGTATATCGATGAGTATCCCAGTCAGATGATGGTGCTTGCCACGCAGGCTGTATGGACAAGAGCCGTCGAGGACTCCCTCCGCGATGGTGGCAAGACCCTTCAAGCTATCTACGAGCGGGAGGTTGAACTACTCCGTCTCCTTGCAGATACCGTCCTTGGCAACTTGCCAATCATTGAAAGGAAGAAGTGCGAGGCACTGATCACAAACTTTGTGCATCAACGTGATATCATTGACAAGTTGATGAAGTTTGGCGCAGCATCCCCGACGCATTACTTGTGGCTGCTTCAGATGCGCTATGTGTATACTCCCGAGGGTGACCATGTACAGCGTCTCCGCATCCAGATGGCCAACGCGACTCTCAACTACGGCTTCGAGTACCTCGGTATACCCGACAGGCTTGTTCGTACGCCATTGACGGACAGGTGCTTCTTGACCATGACCCAGGCTCTTTGCCAAAGGCTCGGTGGATCACCCTACGGCCCAGCTGGTACCGGTAAGACAGAATCTGTCAAGGCTCTCGGTGTCGAACTTGGACGTTTCACACTGGTGTTCTGTTGTGACGACACTTTCGACGACGGCGCCATGGGCCGCATCTTCCTCGGTCTTTGTCAAGTTGGTGCTTGGGGTTGTTTCGACGAGTTCAACCGTCTTGAAGAGAGAATATTGTCTGCTGTTTCGCAACAAATCCAAGATATTCAGCTGGGTCTCAAACACGAATCTCAAGTCAAGTTGAAGGAAGACTCTGCGCCCATCACTGTCGATACCAACAGTGGCATCTTCATCACCATGAATCCTGGTTATGCAGGTCGTTCCAATCTGCCAGATAACCTGAAGAAACTCTTCCGCAGCGTTGCCATGTCCAAACCCGACAAGGAGCTCATTGCCGAGGTCATGCTTTACTCTCAAGGTTTCAAGCAAGCAAAGCAGCTCTCCAAACAGGTTGTCCCATTCTTCGACCAATGTAAAGACAAGCTGGAGCACGAATCCCACTACGACTTTGGTCTACGTGCCCTGAAAAGTGTACTCGTTAGTTCCGGTGGCCTAAAGCGAGACCGTATTACCAACAATGAAGGGGACATTGGCGCCGAAGAAGTTGTCGAGCCAGAAATCATCGTGCAGAGCATTCGCGAGACCGTGGCCCCCAAGCTTCTCCAGAAAGACGTTGCCATCATGGAGTCAGTCGAATCAAACTGCTTTGCAGGAGTGCAATATGTACCTGGTGCTCTGGGCGAGCTCCAGGACGCGATTCGAAGCCTGGCGAAAGCACGCAACCTGGTTGTTGGCGACACGTGGATGACAAAAATCATTCAACTGTACCAAATTCAACGCATCCACCATGGTGTCATGATGGTCGGAAGTTCTGGAACCGGAAAGTCCGTTGCTTGGAGGTTGCTTCTTGACGCCCTCAAGGAGGCAGAAGGTATCCAAGGTGTTTGTCACGTCATTGACTCAAAGGTCATGTCCAAGGAAGCCTTGTACGGAGTGCTTGACCCCACGACGCGCGAATGGACCGATGGTCTATTCACCAGCATTCTCCGAACCATTATCGACAATCTTCGCGGAGAGGACAGCAAGCGCCATTGGATTGTTTTCGACGGTGATGTTGACCCAGAGTGGGTAGAGAACTTGAACTCGGTCCTCGACGACAACAAGCTCCTAACGCTGCCCAACGGTGAGCGTCTGAACCTGCCGCCGAACGTGCGTGTCATGTTCGAGGTCGAGAACCTCAACCATGCTACCCCTGCTACCGTGAGTCGTTGCGGTATGGTATGGTTCAGTGAAGATGTCGTCAACACAAACATGATGGTTGAGCATTACCTCGAAACCCTTCGCAACAATGTCATGGACAACTTGGACGAAAACCTCTTGGACAGCCTGGCCGATGATGTTCAAGTCAATCTCAACAGCACACAGACTCTGTCGCTACAGAAACAGGTGGCCAATTACCTGGAGGAATGCCTGAAATCAGACAGCTTCATTCATGCTGCACTGAAGGATGCGCAAAGCTACAACCACATCATGTTGTTCACATCCAGCCGTGTTTTGGAAACGCTCTTTTCATTGCTGAACAAGGCCGTTCGCAATCTCATCGAGTACAATGCCAAGCATAGCGACTTTCCGCTGGATTCCGATCAGATCGAGACCTATGTATCAAAGAAGCTTCTGCTTGCTTTGGTCTGGGCGTTCACCGGTGATTGTCCCTTGGTGGACCGCAAGGCTTTTGGTGACAGCGTTTCGAACATGGCCAAGTTCGGCCAACCGCCCATTGATGGAACGAGCTCGCTGATCGATTTCGACGTGTCGCTCCCTCGAGCTGAGTGGATCCCCTGGTTGAATCAGGTGCCAGCGATTGAAGTCCATGTTGACAGCATCAAGCAAACCGATGTTGTCATCCCTACCATGGACACGGTGCGCCACGAAGACGTTCTATACTCCTGGCTTGCAGACCACAAGCCGCTACTGCTTTGCGGTCCTCCGGGCTCCGGTAAAACGATGACGCTTTTCAGTGCGCTGCGAAAATTGCCGCACATGGAGGTTGCCGGCCTCAACTTTTCGAGTGCCACAACCCCCGAATTGATCGTCAAGACGTTTGATCAGTATTGCGAGTACAAGAAGACACTCAATGGTGTTGTACTATCACCGACTCAGACCGGCAAGTGGCTTGTGGTCTTCTGCGACGAGATCAACTTGCCGGCTCCAGACCAATACGGAACTCAGAGGGCTATTTCCTTCCTCCGACAGCTGGTCGAGCACAACGGTTTCTGGAGGACAAAGGACAAGGCTTGGGTGACGCTTGACAGAATTCAGTTTGTTGGCGCTTGCAACCCTCCAACAGATGCCGGACGAACCCCCCTCACTCCCCGATTCCTCAGGCACGCGCCCCTGATTATGGTCGACTACCCCGGTGAGATCTCACTGAACCAGATCTACGGAACTTTCAACGGCGCTGTGCTCAAGACTCACAACGACATTCGTGGCTACGCTGCAGACTTCACGCAAGCAATGGTGAGATTCTACCTCGAGTCTCAGCAGAGATTTACCGCCAAAGACCAGCCGCATTACGTGTACAGTCCACGTGAATTGACAAGATGGGTGCGTGGCGTGTACGAGGCGCTGCGGGAGGTTGAATCTATGAACTTGAACGGACTCGTCCGCATTTGGGCTCATGAAGCCTTGCGTCTCTTCCACGATCGACTTGTGACAGAGGCTGAGCGGCAGTGGACGGTTGAGGCAATCCATAAGATTGCCCTCCAGTACTTCCCTCAAATTGACGAGGAGAAAGCCCTTGGTGGTCCTATCTTGTTTTCGAACTGGCTCAACAGAAACTACGTTCCGGTCGGAAGAGAGGAGCTGCGCACTTTCGTCAAGGAACGCCTCAAGACTTTCTGCGAAGAAGAAGTTGACATGCCTTTGGTCTTGTTCAACGAGGTGCTGGAGCATGCTTTGCGCATTGATCGTGTGTTCCAACAACCCCAGGGTCATCTCATTCTCATCGGTGTCAGTGGCAGTGGAAAAACGACGCTATCGCGATTTGTTGCCTGGATGAATGGTCTCAAGGTCTTCCAGATCAAGGTCCATGGCAAGTACTCTGGAAGCGACTTCGATGATGACCTGCGAGAGGTTCTACGAGCCTGCGGAACGAGAGATCAAAAGATGTGCTTCATCATGGACGAGGCCAATGTTCTCGATTCAGGGTTCCTCGAGCGAATGAACACTCTGTTGGCTAATGCTGAAGTGCCCGGACTCTTCGAGGGCGACGAGTACACGACGTTGATGACAGCTTGTAGGGAAGGGGCCCAGAGAGAAGGTCAGGGCCTTGATTCCAACGAGGATCTGTACAAGTGGTTCACAGCGAAGATTGTGAAGAACCTGCACGTGGTCTTCACCATGAACCCCCCTGAAGAAGGCCTCTCTTCGAAGGCTGCTACCAGTCCTGCACTATTCAACCGTTGCGTATTGAACTGGATGGGCGACTGGTCTGACGAAGCGTTCTTCCAGGTCGGCAAGGAGTTGACAGCCAAGATTGACCTTGATCGAAATGATTTCGTCTCGGCCGACACAATCCCGGTGGCCTACCGAGGCTTGGAACTGCCTGCATCGCACAGAGATACAGTTATCAACTCCATGGTCTACGTCCACCACTCGCTCCACCGATTCAACCGGCGCCTTCGCACGCAACAGAGTAAGACCACTTTCTTGACGCCTCGCCACTTTTTGGACTTTGTCGCACAGTATGTGGACCTCTACAACGAGAAACGTGACGAGCTGGAAGATCAACAGCGGCATCTCAATGTCGGCCTTCAGAAACTTGACCAAACTGTGGAGGAGGTCAATGTTCTCGAAAAGCAACTGAAGGTGCTGGGGACGGACCTGGAAAGGAATATCAACGAAGCAACAACCAAGATGGAAGAGATGGTCGACGCAAGGACAGACATTGCAAGGAACCAAGAGACGGCATCGCAAATCCAAACACAGTTGGAAATCCGAACCCAGGAGATGAAAGAGCGCAAGGACACAGTCGATCGAGAACTTGCCGACGCGGGCCCGGCCATCGAAGAGGCAAAGAAGGCCGTCAGCTCAATCAAGAAGCAACACATTCAGGAACTTTCTGTATTCAACACTCCTCCAACATATGTCAAGAACACGATCTATGCTGTCCTGGTCCTGCTTGGACAGCCCGAGAAAGAAGGAGATTGGGTCCAGGCCAGAAATGCGGTGCGCGGCCAAGTGTTCCAAGATCAAGTCGCCAACTACAATGCTCAAAAACAGATGACCAAGCGTATTCGGGACAGCATCAAGAGGAAATACCTGAATGATGACAACTTCACTGTTGAGGCCGTGTACAGATCCAGCAAAGCTTGCGGTCCATTGCTTCAATGGTTGAAAGCGCAGGTCAGGTACTCTGAGATGCTCGAGCAGGTCCAGCCGCTGAACGACGAGGTCGTGGAGCTTGAAGCATCATTGGTTGAGAACAGAGCCAATTACGAAGCGATCAAAGAAAAACTCGCCACTTTGGAGAAGAGAGGCAAAGCGCTCAGCACCGAGTACAAAACACTATCTGAGGACATCATCAAGAAGGAGGACAATCTAGCCCAAGTCAAGGCCAAATTGGCACGCAGCAACAAGCTCATCATTGATCTCTCATCCGAAAGAACCCGATGGGATGAGTCGATCAGAAACTTCGCCATTCAGATGAGCACTCTTGTTGGCGATGTCTTGTTGGCGGCTGCATTCCTTGCATACGGTGGCTTGTACGATCAAGTATTCCGAAAGTCCATGATGGATGATTGGACCCAACAACTGTCAGCTTCCGGTCTGCAGTTGAAGCAAGCCAACTCGATTACAGAATACCTTTCGGTCGCCGATGAGCGGCTGAGTTGGCAGACGAACGGCCTGCCGGTCGATGATCTCTGTACCGAGAACGCCATTATCCTGAATCGCTACAACCGCTACCCATTGATAGTGGACCCATCTGGTACAATCACGGAGTTCCTAATGAAGAACCTCAAAGACCGTCGCCTGACCGTCACGAGCTTCCTCGATGCCAACTTTGCAAAGCAGCTCGAGAGTGCCATCCGTTTTGGCAACCCCATATTGGTGCAAGATGCGGAGTACCTCGATCCAGTCCTGAACCCTGTCCTGAACAGAGAATACCAAAGGACCGGTGGACGTGTCCTGATTCAGCTGGGAAAGCAACAGATCGACTTCTCGCCGTCCTTCAAGCTTTACCTCTCCACGCGCGATCCGTCAGTCTCGTTCCCACCAGATATTTGCAGTCGCACGACATTTGTCAACTTCACTGTCACTCAAAGCAGTCTGCAAACACAGTCGCTCGACCAAGTGTTGAAGGCTGAGAGACCCGACGTGGATGAGGCACGCTCCATTTCCATCAAGGCGCAGGGAGAATACAAGATCACGCTCCGCAGACTCGAAGATAACCTTCTGCAGGCCTTGAATGAATCCGAAGGAAACTTGCTCGAGAACAACGACGTCATTAGCAAGCTCGAGGGCCTCAAGAAAGAGGCCACCGTAATTGGCGAAAACATGACTAAAGCCGAGAAGGAGATGGCAGAACTCGAGGCAACGACTCGTCAATACAATGTCGTTGCTCAGTCGTGTAGCGCGGTGTTCTCTGTTCTGGACCAGTTGCACAGTATCGATCGCTTCTATCAGTTCTCGCTGGCGTACTTTCTCGACATTTTCACCAAGGTTCTGCGCGAGAATGACAATTTGGCCAAGGAGCCGAAGGAGAATGGCGACGCGCGTCGCAAGATCATTGTCCGAGATCTATTTGTCAACACCTTCAAGCAGACTGCTTCTAGTCTCTTCCAGAAACACTTGATCATCTTTGCCCTTCTTCTCCTTCGGGCGGCACCAAAGCAGCTCTACGCCATGGACAAGGACATACTTGACATCATCCTGAGCGAGAGCACGGAAGGCCAAGATCTCTCAAGCCAGACAGACGCGAAATCAGAGGCAATCGCACGAGCAAAGAATATCCCAGCGCTTGGCAGCAGGCTCGACAACATTTCCGATGCCGCCTGGGACAAATTCTTCACCGAGGAGAATGCTGAAGACCATGTTCCACAACCGTGGGACTCCGATACCGTGCCTTTCGACCAAGGTCTGCTATCTCTGCTCCTTGTCAAGCTATTCCGCGTGGACCGTTTTGTGCCGGCGGCGGAGCGTCTGGTCACTTCTGTATTTGGTCGTGGCTTCTTTGACATTACTGAAGACCTCAAGCGAACGACCGATCAGGTGAAATTGGGCACGCCGATTTCCCTAGTATCAACTCGAGGATTTGATGCAAGCTACAAGGTCGACCAGCTAGTACAACGACTGGGAGTCTCTTGCACCAGCGTGGCCATGGGTTCCAGAAAGTCACAGGATATCGCCGACAAGGCTATTGCCGAAGCGTCTAGTAATGGCCGCTGGGTATTGATCAAGAACGTGCACCTGACTCCGGACTGGCTTCAGTCGTTGGAGAAGCGACTCGAGTCCAGAAAACAGCCGCATCCCGATTTCAGGCTCTTCTTGTCAATGGAGGCCCAGCCCAAGATACCGGTCAACTTCCTGCGCGCCTCTCGCATTCTGATGAACGAGCAGTCTGCGGGTGTCAGAGCAAACATGCGGGACACCATGACCTCGTTCTCGAGCAAGGCCGCCAAGGACCCGCGCGAGAGGACCAGACTCTACTTCCTCTTGTCGTTCTTGCACGCCGTGATCCAAGAGCGTTTGCGATACGCGCCCCTGGGCTGGAAACAATTCTGGGAATTCAACGATGCTGATGTAAGTCGTCTCTTCACCAAAACTGACATGTTTAAATATGTATTAATTGTATCGTAGTACGAATGCTCTGCGTTCGTCATCGACACTTGGCTCGAGAATGTTGCTCAGAACCGATCCAACATCGACCCAAAGAACATACCGTGGGACATGATTCGCAGCCTCGTGCGCATAACCTACGGCGGCAAGATCGACGATGAGGGCGATTATCAGGTCCTGGACGGCCTGGTGGACCAGACTCTGCACGTGAATGCCTTCGAGCACGACCACAAGCTTGTCGAGGACGCTGAGAATGGTGGGCTTACCGTGCCCGGCGAGGGTAGCCTGCAGGCATTCCAGGACTGGATCAACAAACTGCCGGAGCGAGAACCACCCACATACTTGGGACTTCCCGCCAATGCCGAGAAGCTTCTCCTGGCCGCCCAGAGCAAGGAGGTCATCAGCCAAACAAGAGACCTCAGCGCAAAGTTGGACGAGTCTGAGCAACTCATGGATGAAGGCGACGACAGCCACAATGCATAGGCTTCCGCCTGAGTGGTTGAGCGTGCAAGGCGTTCGTCAATGTAGGTGGCGACGTCGAGGAGCGCCAATGTAGGGGATTTTAATTCCTGTATTGTACGTGTGTTGTTGAAAGGCGGATTGCAACCTTTGTCTTTCGCTTTTGCTGTCCCGCTTGATACCCTTGGAGCATTTCTGCTCATCCTGTATCACCAACACCCAAACAGACATGTTCATTGCGTAATTCTTCTGTTTCGTCTGTAGATACTAGATTGATATTATTGAAAGAAGATTGCCAAACACATTGACTTCATGCTACCATATGTACATGCCCTTACCAATTGCATTTATTCTATTCATCAGCGTATCTAAATCTATGTCTGCCTAAGATTTACCGCTCTACCGGCGTTTTGTCCAAGGCCCCCTTATCTAACCATGTTTCTATTTTACTAGCATGTATCTTCTATCTAAGCTCTTATTAGAAGCATCAAATATTGAAAGGAAAGAAAGACCATCCATTGTATTTTGCCTCATTTGTTCCCCAACAGGGGCAAAGCATACAAACTCACATGCCAAAAACACCAAAGCCTCCACGTGCGAGCATCGTCTTGCTGCTGGCGCTTTACCATGACTCTAAACGCGATCACTGCCGGAACAAGGCAGTAAAACACGGAATACAAAAGACTCAACCTCCAAAAGCGAATAGTCACCACGGACCAGAAGGGGACGAACACGGCCAGGAGAACGCGGCAGACGCCGTCGCCCACGACGAGCGGCAGCGTCTTCCGCCCCGCCCGGCGGTCACCCACTTGATCCTTTAGGTCCTGGACGTGCATGGTCGTCAGGATGACCATGCTGACCAGCAGGATCCAGCGGTCCCCCTGGGCGCCGACGGCGCCCCCCGGGCCGGCGGCGAGCTGCAGCGAGGTCCGGTTCGCGAGGCCGTACGAGACCGCCAGGATGATCTCCCGCAGGGCGCCCGCGCCGCCCTGCAGCTCGTTGTAGTAGTAGCTGAGCACCTGGACCAGGAGGCCCTGGGTCCACACTCCGAGGCAGTAGTTCAGGCCCAGGGCCGCGGGCGCCAGGCACAGTAGCAGACCGCGCGTCTGCTCGGGCGTGATCAGGCCCGACGGGATGGGTCGCCAGGGCTTGTTGGCCGCGTCCTCGCGCGCGGCCTCGGGGGACCGCTGGTTGGCGAGGGTGAAGAGGAAGGTGTTGTACAGGAAGAAGAGGAGGACCCGGGGCGCTCGCCTGAGCAGCACGTCGGCGAGGTCGGGCGCCGGGGAGACGAGGAGCGGAGGGCCTGCGAGGGCGCTCGCGAGCCCGAAGAGCGTGTTGGGGACGACGAAGGTGAGGATGTCGCTCTCGATGAAGAGCCAGGCTATGCGCCATGCCTGGAGGACTTGTCTGGTAAGAGACGGAGGCCTCGAGTCATGATTGTCGTGGACTTCATGGGATGGAGGCGACATCGTACCGAGCAGCATGGCCTTGTCTCTGGCCGTTATTTAACTTGAAAAAATAAGAAGAAACACATCTCAACGCAAACAGATGAAGAAGAGATTGAGATTATGTATCCAGTCCAACAAACGAAGAATTGATCCATGCAATGATATTTCAATTTTTGACGACTTCACGTCAGATTTGATTTCTACAAACCATTGTGATACTGCATGCTTATGATGCTTACGGCTTTCTATAGAGCTTTCTACTGGTGCGATAGCACACCCACCATCCATTCCTTTCATCGTTACCAAATAATATTTCAAGGAGTAGTGATTTGCTTACACATCCTTGCCAATCGGGAGGAATATTGGCTCTATCGGGATTCGGAACTTCCTTCTTTGTATTCTTTCCTCTCGCAATCTATTGCGACCTCGTGTAGTGACGGCTTATATTGTCCGAGTAACGATCTGTTGCGATTCGCAACGATCACTTATTCTGCACGCTGGCGTATGATGCTAGTAAATAAAAGATTCATATTTCCATAAGGTAGATGGCTGTACTCGGCATGCATCACTGAAAAGCCGGTTATGAATTGTTGCACATATAATTTACATATGTTGTGCGATCTTTTGTCGTACAATCGACCATCTTTGTCGCAGTATTGTTTAGAAATCAGAACATGAGATATCATATAAATCCCATTAGACCAGGAAATTCGTGATCCCCAACGAAAAATACGCATCGCTGGCTCCGCCTGTTGGGTTGTTGTGATCCAACATGCATGAGAATGTGAAAAGAGATGGATCTTACCCCGGGAGCGCCTCAGCCGGCCCGGCTTTTAAAACGGTGATCATGTGTCCGCCCATCTCCCTTACCTAATTGTGGCGCAAAAGTCGAAATGCAAGTGGCATGTTGGCAGAGTACAGACCTCGTTTTTTGTATACTTGGATTCCCGGTACCCAATCAAAACGTCTCCTCGACTTGTTGGTCGCTACCTACATGAGAAATCGAATCGTCCAGAGTAACGATGAAGTCTTACGACTGACCAGATCATTGTTGGAACTATGCATATCTAGAGTTGGTCGTTCAGAATTAGCACGTTCAGCAGATATAAGAACAGGCCGAGATCCCAAGACTGACAAGAGACGTGTGCTCCAAGAAGAAACAAAATTGATTCTCTAGACTTTGCACTCTCCTGCTCTCCTCTGTCGAGAAATCCTGAACAATGTCTGAAGAATCATAC
This sequence comes from Pestalotiopsis sp. DP-2020a, assembly GCA_018115615.1. Taxonomy (NCBI): domain Eukaryota; kingdom Fungi; phylum Ascomycota; class Sordariomycetes; order Amphisphaeriales; family Sporocadaceae; genus Pestalotiopsis; species Pestalotiopsis sp. DP-2020a. The sequence continues at coordinate 635,384 of JACVEI010000009.1, read as the reverse complement.
GAAGTGATCATAATCGGCGGCGGCACCGCCGGCCTAGTCCTGGCGAACCGCCTTTCCGAAGATCCAAACCTCCAAGTCCTCGTGCTCGAGAGCGGCAATGACCGCAAGGGAGACCCCAACACCCCGACGCCGTGGCCGTCGTCATGCACGACTACGCGACCAGGGGCGCCGGCCCCATGAGCACCAGCAACATGGTCACCATGGCCCAACTACCACTGCTCGAGTTCCACACCGCCGAGGGGCGCAAGGAACTCGACCGGTTGTTGTCCACCAAAGATGCCGACTCGGAGCCACGTCTTGCCACCTCTACCACCCCGGCCTTTGCCGCCGCACACGAATCCTACGTCCGCTCCATCCTGACAGACCCCTCCGAGGCAGTCGGGAACTACGTCTTCGGCCCCGCCCACGCGCCCTTCGAGTCCGCAGACCCGCACTACCGCGCGCCGGGCAAACACGTCTCCGTGGCCATCGAGCTGTCGCACCCGCTATCCCGGGGCTCCGTGCACATCACCTCGTCCCCGGCCTCGCAGGCCGGCACCAACGGCGGGGTGTCCGTCGACCCGCGCTACCTCTCGCACCCGCTGGACCTCGAGGTGCTCGGCGCGCCAGCTGCGCTTCGCCGAGGACGCCGTGCTGCGCGCCGAGCCGATCGCCCGGCTGCTCAAGCCGTACGAGAGGCGGTTCGCCGACCTCGACGCCGCCAGGGAGTATGTCCACCGCACCGCGGACGGCGCGTATCACTACACCGGGACGTGCGCCATGATGCCGCGCGAGATGGGCGGTGTGGTGGACAGTAGGCTTCGCGTGCACGGGTGCTGCTCGAATCTCCGCGTGTGTGATGCTAGTATCGTGCCCATTGAGCCGACGGCAAACACACAGGCAGTCGTTTATGGGATCGCCGAGCTGGACGCCAGTTTTATTAAGAGGGACCTGGATAGTAAAGGTCGTTATTGATCTGGACTCCCGTGATCAGCGACCACGAGACAAGATGCCGTATTTGGAAGGATATCTGTGATCTACGTCTGGATTTCCTTGACATCTTGAACACCACGGAGTCTGAAGAGAAGCAATTATCTACCACGTTTCATTTATTACCAAGACTACCTTGTCTACCCATTACTGTGATTCGCATCTGCCATTTCCTTCAGAACAATCCCTCTAACCAATACCATTTATAACAAAGCGTTATCGAAGAAACGCGTTTCCCCTTCCTTATTGGCACACGGCCGTCCAGATCGAGCCCATGCCAGAAGAACTATGCCATTAAGCTGGGAAAGGTTTCGTACATTCTGAGTTCTTCGGGTGATAACTTTACCCACTCATTGTAAAAGCAGATATGGTGACAGTTCATGTAGCCCTCCACAATACGTTCTGGTTCTAGTTTTGGGCCAAGCCAGTCGGCTCTGCCGTCGAATATTAGTCCACGTCCTCTTGAGAGAATCAAATACCTGCTTACTTGTCAAAAGATTTCGGGCCACGCCAGTCTACTCTGCCGTCAGAAAATTAGTCCAGGTTCTTTTGAGGGAATCTAGTACTTACTTGTCAAAGGCTTTGCTCCATTGGTGATTGTCGATGTGGACGGATCAACATTGAAAGGAGATGCGACCGGGCGATTCGCTGCAGGGTAGGAAGACCCTCCAAACAAACCTGGTCCGGAGTATGGGTTGAAAGTTGCTCCATCTTTGGTCGAGTCTGGAACATTTGTGGTTCCGCGACCCATGAATCCACTGCTGACTGGTTGAGTAGGGGCCGGGACGGGAAACACACCGCCGCTGACTGCTTGAGTAGGAGCCGAGCCGCCGAACAAACCACCGCTGGCTGGTTGAGTAGGAGCCGAGCCGCCGAACAAAGGTCGTCCAGTAGGAGCCGAGCCGCCAAACGAATCACCGCTGGCTGGTCGAGTAGGAGCCGAGCCGCCGAACAAAGGTCGTCCAGTAGGAGCCGAGCCGCCAAACGAATCACCGCTGGCTGGTCGAGTAGGAGCCGAGCCGCCGAACAGAGGTCGTCCAGTTTGAGCCGGTGTGCCAAACAAACCACCGCTGACTGGGAGGGTGTTTGTAGTACCAACAGCACTCGGAGCTACAGAAAGCTGACCACCAGAGGTTTGAACCGAAGCATCTCGGCCACTGGGGGCTGCAGAATGAGCATGGAAAGTTCCTGGAAAGATGCCGCCTTTGGGTGCCGGCTTGGTGTCATCACGCATGCTCTGTGACGTGGGGAGTGTCTGAGTCTGTTTGTCAACAGAAGTTGGCGATGCATGAATCTGAAGCTTTTCCACTTCCTGGAGCAATCTATCTCGTAGCATCGCTTGACTCTCAATGCGCGCCGTAGCCAGTCTCGAAGATGGAAACTCTAGTTCGGTGAAGACTGCAATTGGTCTTTGTCAGTTCTTTACGGCCATGAGCTCGAGGGTTGAACACCACTTCACTTACGCGGTAGTTGACGCCTATAATACTTGTTGCAAAATTGAAGGCTCTTCTTCAAGGACTCGCACTCTTCCTGCAAAGTCGATCGTTCAGCCCAGGTTGCGCCCGATTCCGCTGCAAGCTGTTCAAGCTCATTGTCATCCATTCGGTTGACTCGATCAGTGGTGAACACGTTAGGAAGGTCTTCCAAAAGGCAGTTTTCTATGCCCAGAATGATAACGTTCTCGGTGAACGTGCGTAGTGAAGCCTATAAGCCTGTCAGGAATATGCCTTCGGTGTACGACGCTGAGCATACTTACCTCATAATATGCCTCGGCCTTGTCAACCAGACCTTTGGCGTCAAATCGACCTCGAAAAACTGGATCGGTCTTCTTTCTGAGGCTTTCTTGGAGACCACCGGTAATGGTATGTGGCTGTCCGGCAACAGATCCTTGAAACACTTGGCCATCCATACTTGTCTGGTGTCGGCTGGTCAGCATCATTTCAAACTCCAAGCCCAATGGCTGCGGGCGTCCGTGCTGATAATGGTGAAGAAGCTCCTTGATCTTGTCCTCCACAGCAGACTTCTTGGCCTCGAAGAATGGATCAACAACGTCTCTTAGAATGGCCGAACGGGTTTGATCGTCTGCACTAGTGAGATGGCCCAGGAGCTCCTCAACAAAAGTTTGAGCTATTTGTAAAATCATCCGAACATGAGCATGCGCGATAGCCTCCCAAGGTCTGGACTGCTCGCGAAAGAATTCGAAAGCTGTCCGATCATTGGACATACCCAAGAACTCAGTCCCGTGGTTGGCGGATTCCATCTCCAAGAGCTCAGAGGCTTGGTCGAAAGTGATGCGCTGTGGGTCCTCAAACTGGTAGAGGTCTACCAGATCATCCAGGTTGAGAGGCAAACCCGGGGAACGAGATTCTTGCTGACGACTTGCATCGCTCTCGGCACTCATGCCCTTGGGAAGGATGATATGCGTGGAACCCTTCGTCGCCAAGACATATGCAAAGGCGCGATTGAAAACGCCGACGAGTGTACGCAATTTTCGGATCCGTCCCTCCTTCTGGGTCATGCCTGCTGTGTCAGGGTACAAGCCACCAAAGAAATCGTGCAAGTAATTGCCGTCTACGGCCTGAAGTGACACAATTTGAAATTGTGATGCGATCCTGCCAAGATATGACCGTATCTCTCTTGGACTCGACCGAGGCTCTCCAAGTAGGGTGAGACGAGCTTGTCGCTCACTGATCTTGTTCTCAATATCCTCGACAAGACGGGGTAGGTTGGTCTTGATGTGATTGTAGAGAATGTCGCTCAATCTACGTCGCAATGCGTCGATTCCTCGGTTCTCCTGCGGGACTGAAGACCAAGAACCTGACTGGAAGAACTTCTCTTCTTGGTCGTCTCTCTCATCGTCCATAGTATCGAATTCATCCTCGGCACGGTTTCGCAGAACATGCCAACCCAATGATAGACTGTGAGACTTGTCGAGATTCTGGGCTAGGGAAACAAAGGTCTTCTCGTCTCGAGAGGACTTGACGGTATCTGGCTTGGTGATGATGCCGAGTGTGCGGACATTTTCCTTGTCGTGAAGCTTGACTTTCCAGAGAACCTTCTGTAGAACCAGCTGGGTTTGTGCTGAAACGACGGCAAGAATGATGCTGGTCTTCTTTGCCATGTAAGACTCAATCAGGCGGTCCACGACTGTTCGATCACCGGCAGATTGATTGTTGTCCTCGGAGGGGAGGCAACCTGGGAGGTCGACGATTACTAGATTGGGTAGATCAGGACCGAACAGCTCGATGCACAGAATATTCTCGGAAAAGCCGGCGCCATCTTGCAGCATTGCGCGTTTTGCACCGTCGATGATATCTCGCAAGTCGTCGTTATTCGAACAAGTTTCGTTAAAGGACTGTGCATCCTCGTTGGCAGATTCTGCGGGCTGGATCTGGACGTTGAAATTCAGTTCCGGTCCCGTGCGAAGGATCAGTTCAGTTGCAAATCTTGTGCAGAGTTCATCCTCGAACGAAAAACGGACCCGCAAGATTGACTCGAGAACGGAACTCTTGCCGGAGGACTGATCGCCGACGAGGATGATATGAGGAAGATCAATCAGCTGGCCGACTCCATGATTGCGTAGACCGTGAATGGTATCGAGAAGGGGTTTGTGCTCTCCGTTCAACTGCTCGAGAGCATGAGCATCTAAGAAGATCCCCATCGCACTTGATGAGAGGCCAAACTCGATGGTTTGGACTGACAAGTGCGTGATGGAATTTTTCTTCGGAATGGAAATTTGTGCCCACGAGTTTGTGCTTTCGAACGTGAGCTCGAGTTTGAGGTCAAACAGGTAGGTAGGTAATGTAGACAAAGAAGGCGCCCTCCAGCAACGAGCCTGCTGATTGGCCGAGAGCAGAAACAGCCAATTCGGCGCTAACCTAATTCAGTACAGTATAGGTAGGTGACTGCTGTAACCTAACCTAGGTACCCTGAGAAAGTGGGGCATCGGCCGCTGTGAACTCCAGGTACGTACCAATGGCGGCGCTGCATTTGGTGTCAACTGTGCACACATCATTCATGTTTGGGGTGTTCATGTTCGTGAAGCTACCTACAATGTACCCAGGCACCTACGTAGGTACTGTACTTCACCTCATGGAACCGCATAACATTAACGGTGGCAGATATTCGTCACATGAAGTTGTGTGCAGGCCTTTGTCAATTTCTTGTTGAAACTCACCAGAACGTCGGTCATCACAGCAGCCTCTAGTCTAAGACTCTGTGTAGAACTGTGCAAGTGCAGTGTATCGAGCATCTGAATTCTTTGAACAGGACATATCTAAAGTAAAAAGACCCAAAAGCAAATGGCTCGGGCCCAAAAAGATGCCCGCAGTAGGTACATGCCTACTTGAGATCGAATCCGCGTTCCCTGAGTACATCATTCCAAACATGTCGCCCGCTGAGTGAGTCCACCGTCGCAACCCTCTTGGCACACCTCTCCGTCCAGGCCGGAATGCCCTCGCGCTTCTGTCCAGCATTGAAGGAAGCCAGCGCATCATCGTAGTTGTCGAACTGACCAGCCTGCTTCTCCTTGTCGTCCTCCCACGTCTCGCGGTGCAGCACCTCGGCGAGGCCCAGACGGGGCTTGACCGAAGCCGGGCTCGCAGGGTCCGGGACGCCGATGGCCAGTCCAAAGAGCGCGATGACGCGATCCGGCAGCTTCAGCAGGTTCGCGATGTCCCGCGGCTTGTTCCGGATGGCGCCGACGTAGCAGATGCCCAGCCCGAGCGACTCGGCAGCCACCGAAGCGTTCTGCGCCGCCAGCGCCGCGTCGATCGACGCCATCAGGAACATCTCCGTGTACTCGAGCCCCGTGCCCGGGTGGCCGCGGCGCTCCGACACGCGCGTCAGCCGGCTTAGGTCCGCGCAGAAGACGAGGAACAAGGGCGCCGCCCGGATGAACTCCTGGTCGCCGCTCAGCGCGGCGGCCTGTGCCTTGCGGTCCGGATCCTCGACCGCCACGACGCTCCAGGTCTGCAGGTTCGAGGACGTGGCCGCGCTCTGCCCGGCGGCCACGAGCACCTCGACCGTCCCCGAGGGCAGTTGTTGAGGGAGAAAGTTCCGCACGGATCGGTGCTGCAATAGCGTCTCCAAGGTGGGGTTGGCTGACCCCGAGCCGCTCGGCGAAGCGTACCCGTAGCGGGCCTCAAGCAGTTTGGAGATGTCTGACATGATTGGCAGTACAAACGGACGGCTTGACGAGCTGTAATGAAAAAGCTTCAAAAAATGGTGATGGTATGGAAATAAAAGATCATAACGCAGAGAAAGGGAATCAAGTATAGAAAGTCTTGGCACAGAAGACAGAGATCGGCTTCGGAAGCGGTCCCGGCTTATCAATCTGGTCGCGTCATTTTCAGTGTACACTGTAGATTGTAAAGTGGATGAATGATACAGCTGCAGCTGCTTGCCACCTGAGTTTATACAACACATGAATATAGCAGCACATGAAGCTGCCCGATTTGGCAACATGATCTTCACCAAAGTCGAGAAGATGGCAAGTTCAAGAACATTATCAGTCGGATGCACCCAATCTTTGTTTTTGATTTTCCCCACAATCTACATTGCTATATGATACATGGTACAATTGCCTGCCAGCCGACTTGAATGGCGAGACTCGAAATATGAAACTTGTGATCATGGGTATCTGTAATGACTGCGGTGATTCTTTGGTACAGCCTTTCGACTGTATCAAAAGCCAATTGGCAATAACGAAGTAAATTCAAGAAAAAGAAAATCGCCGAGAACACCAAGGTATGCTTTGCCTCGCAAAAATGATTATACTAGACTCAAATCTGCACCCACCCCTTCTTCTTGTCCCTGACGCTGTCGCTCCTGACCCTCGTGTGGGTGCCGGGTTGCTGCGAGTGCGACCGCTCGAGGGGCGCCGAGCCCGAGTCGTCGTAGAAGTAGTGCATGCTGGTGCTGGTCTTGACGTCGAGCTGCTTGAGCTCCGTCTGGCTCGAGGGGCGGCCCAGGGGCAGGCTCTTGAGGCTGACGGAGCGCGTCGTGGCCGTGCCGCCCGGCGAGCCCTTGGACTCCTCGTCGGCAAAGTCGTCGCGGTACTCGTGCTCGACGCTGACCTCCTGCGTCACGAAGATGGCCCCCAGGTACGGCGACAGCACCGGCCAGAAGATGGGCACCGACGCGCATATACTCGCGCAGTCGCACTCGAGTGTCGCGAGGATCATCGAAATCGGTCCGTACCATGAAGGGTCGTGGGTTGGGTAGCGTCCGGCTTGGTGTTCCACAAGGGTCTGCAGCCGCCAGATGGAGAGGAAGTTGACCCTGAGGACAAGAATGTTAGTATCTACGACTTGGTGACTATTGGAGAGATGTCATCAACGTACAAGGCGCCCATGAGAAGCAGGGCAAGAAGTCCCATGCGCATCTTGAAAGTCATGTCCGCCTTAAAGTAGAGGTGGAAGGGAATGGCGAGAATGATGATATCGAGGATCATGTTAATGGCAGTGTGGCTGTAAAAGGTGCCCGTGAGCTCGGCTGTCGACCAAGCTCCGTATCCCCAGCACTTGGCGCCGGTCGGTGAGTACCAAAAGTCGGAGACAGGCCAGCACGGGAAGAGGGCCAAGATCGTGTATGCGATTCCCCACATGGAAACCAGACCGATGGTGCCGAGAGCCGCTCGGTACGGCCACGAGCCCTTCTCGAAGATGCGTAGGTACTGGAATAGGAGGGAGAGCTTGATGAATGTCGCGGCCATGTTCAAGCAAGCATTGAACATGTAAAAGGCGACCAGATATCGTCCAGCTTGGCCCACCGTCAGCAACAGCGTGTGTTGGCCGGCCCCGAAATGCGTTGCTGGATAGTGTTAGATACTGTCGGTATAATTGTATGGTTGACTTACACATCAAGAGAGCAACTGAACCACATGTGCCGGTGATTAGGTATAATACTACAAACAGATCATCCCACCAGGGAGATCGCACAACTCTGAGTCGCACCCATAATCTGAAGCACACGAACGACCACGCTAGAAGCTATATCGAGGGTCATCGTCAGCAAGAGAGAGCAGACGATGGGCGTAATGATTTTTTTTGGTCTTACCATGAATGTGATGGTCAATCCCATAATGGTCGGTTTCTGATTAGACCATGGCGTCGGTTCGTCGAGATTGTTGTAGTCGGGCGGTCCCAAGATATCCCACAGCAACTCATTCTCATCGTACCCCGACGTGGCCGCCATTTTTCTGAACTGCCTCTTCGAAAAAATCACCCAGGCGACGTCGAGCCGCTGTAGTTGGATAGTAAGTTGCGAAAGGAAGTGATGGACGCGGTCAACGAGTCAGGAAGAGCCTTCAGAGGCCATATGTGGGGGGGAGGCCGTCGTGTTTTTAACCATCAAGTGATGCTACCGACATGTCATACTCAGTACAGGCTCCGACCAGGACATATGTCCCTTTGCAGCAAGAGTCTCCCGGGTACGAACATGGTCTCTTCTGCACGGTTGCCAGAGACTGCGTAAACCGCAAAGAGCACCGTGCTGACCTGACCGTTGAGCACACTACATACGGCGGCACCAGGGTTGCACACGACAAACGGACGGGGGGTCGTTGGACAGAAAGGCTTGCTGATTGCGCGACTCTGCCGCAGCACGCTGAACCGAGACGAGTGAGCTTTGAAACAAACCCACGGGCCGGGCGCCACGCTGCAGGCGCTCTTGCTTTTCTGGCTCCTTGGCCTCTGTTAGCCGGCATTTGATCCACAGGGGGACGAGAGTCTACAGAGAGAGTTTGCAGCTTCTGGTGGCAGCATCGCAGAATGCCAAGTTCGTTGACAGGTCTGTGCTGAATATACGATCCAATGGGCGTCGTCCGACTATACGGGGGGGTCCTAGTGCGCCCTCAACTATAAAGTAGCATTTGAGCGGATCTTCCCCAAGGTCCAAACGTAAAACCTGGCCAATGACAATTCCCTGTTTTGTGTGCACGAACCCCTACTATCCAAGTGCCTCTCGCTAAATAGGATGTAATACCACATTGACAGCCACCCCGGTGCTATCAAGATCCACCGGCAAACACCACAGGCACAATATTCATTGCTGCTTGCAAGTATCCTGTCATACACGAAGTATGCGCACACAAAAGCAGGGGAAGTAAGAAAGCAAAGCTGCCATGAAGAACAATGTAAGGCTTTCCGTCAATCTTCCCGGTTTTCAACAGCCTTGAGCATAACCTAATGATTACTACTCAGCCTACACGTACTTCGTATAGGGCCCAGTATTTCTCATTTACACAGTAATTATTCCCCCGCTCAATCAAGACTTCGCCTTCCATTCATTCTAGCAGATACGATCCTTCTTACGCGTACTTAGAACACCATGTCGGCGCCAGAAAGGCCCGCCCATCATGGGCTGTACATAACCTAGTAGATGCAAGCTCACGGATCGCCCATCTGACCGTGCTGCAGAGATCGCACCAAGGTGCTGCCATCCGAAAGTAAAAAAAATCCAAACTGATCGGACAAGCCCACTGCGGGCTGCATATCGCGGTTCAGGCTTTTTCTAAAATCTCTCAAACGTGAAACAAACCACACTACGGCACTGGAGGGGGTCCCTGCTAGAGCCCAGAGGCCAAGAGAAGCTTGACCAGGGGATGACGGTACTGTACTCTAACATTTCAGAGCAGTTCAGCATGGCAAGCATGGTATTTGTTGAATCGCAACGCTAGTTTATTTAACCTTGCAGGTTCATCTTATAATTATGATCTATTTCATAATACAGACAATTATATGATTGCAATCCCGTAAAGAAGAGCCCAAGACATTTCGCTGGTTTCGAGTCTTTGGGGTCTAGTGCACATCCGGAATTGATTGACGATGCCTACCTACCTCCAGACGAATACAATGGTAGCATCAGCGACGCGGCGGCAGTAAGCGAGAATGTGCCTTGGGAACTGGTTTGGTGACTCGGAGGCTACACAAGACTCACGAGAAGTGGGTGTCGTTCCGGACTATCAGCCCAACTATCATTACTCTCCGTGCACACGAAACCCTCGCCTTCGGATCGATGACATGCGACGGCGGGAACCAGAAAAAAACAAAAACATGGCCGTCAGTATCCTCCCCATGTTCAGCCCGCGGAAAAGAGTGGATGCAGGCCCCGATCCAAAGAGCCATGATCTGTGTCAGGATTTCTGTCGGAAGGAAAAACACGTGGGTTGAGAACCATATACCCCGCGACAGATGAAGAGATTGCCCAAAAGAGTCATAGAGAGAGGTCTGCGCACCCGGTGTTGCGAGACTATTCCAATCTTTCTCTCGATGGCCCAACCCATCAGCTGGGTCGCCCGACACAGACGTCGGGAGATCTGTGCGCCCGGTGTCTCGTCAAAGCGGACGGGCTGGTTGGCTGAAGAGGGACAAGCAGATGGTTTTCCTTCCCTCTTCCGGCGGCGCACAAAATGGCACCAGATCCGGCCGCTATCGTGCATTGGTTAGTGCACCTTACCATACCATACCCGACTCACTCGGCCCTTTCTGTGAGTCCTTCTTCCCAGCCACTCGGCTGACACTGATATGCATATCATATGGATAGGCAGGTGGTCATGTCGACTACAGCCCAGTAGGCTGATAACAAGACCTTTCTTTCTAGAAAACATGCAAGTGTGACAATGCTCTAAGTGCACACGGACGCAATATTCCATCGAGGCTTCGGCGACATGTTCTAAGTCCAGATTTGAACCGTGGCACAAACCCCTCCCGCCGACTGGGAGGCTGAACGAGATGCTGAATCCATATCCCATGAAACCGATTCTGCATTCCAATCGCCACCAGTATTCCAGATTAGACTCGTTCCTCCGCTTGACTTGCATGATCATGTTGTCGTTGAATGTCCTGCAGCGCTGCTCGCCTGTCGGCCTACCACGGTCCACAGCGGATGAACGTTCCGTGACACGGCCGCATCGGATCTTCGCTTCCAAGATATGATGGAATCCGGCGGCACGGTGCTTTTGGCTGACTGCAGCGAAGCAAACTACGAGATCGCAAACTCGCAACCCATCAATGGGCAATTGGGAGCCTAATTGGTTTCTCTCACATGCAGCTTGAAAGACTCGAGGAGGGCGGTTTCCCACCCCAGCATGCCTATAGCGATTCTCTTCTCGTGCACTGAGCTTGCTGTCTTATGGATATTAACATCTGTTACAGAGCAAAGGAACAGATGGCATTTCCAAATCTTCATCTTATCAAATACCATCATAAATACCTCAAAAAGATTGAACTTGGCTGCTATTGGAAGAAGAATGAGCGTCCAACAAGCTATGAACAAGACTATCGAGGATCGATTCAATCGAGATGTCAGATGGCGAGCCAGATCCTAGAGTGCTAAGCATTGGACAATAATTGAAACATTGAACATCTTGAAATGTCAAGCAATCTTGAAGAAGTGCATGTGACTTGGCATAAGTGACATGATGCAAAGTTCAGCATGAAGCTCCAAAAGATTGTGCAGTGAAGATTCAGCAATGTATATGGTATTGGAGGGGCCGGCCACCTTGGCAGCGATATGCTAGGTTAATATAGCCACAAAGAGCCTCACCAAATATCACATCTGCGGAGACTCGATGTTTCCTGTGAGAATCATGTCTCATTGAACTGAATATTAACTCACATATTCACATTATTTCGCTCGCCATCGGAACCAAGTGAGTTGATGTGCAGCTGCAGAGTCGCAATTCGGTGATCGACAGAGTGGGTTCTTGAAAAAGACCCCGCCAAAAGTCTAGGTGTAGCCCCACTGAAAAGTGCGTTTACCGCCAAAATTTCCTAGAATTCTGCCGGTCCAAAAATGCGACTCGACATCACTTTCGTCAACCCACCACCCAAGACGACGACGACGACGACAAGATGGCGGACAGTGGCATGATCCTGAACTTCGACCTCGGCACAGGAGCTGCTCCTGTGAAGCCAAAGGTCAAATATGCCGGTGGCCGCTGGAGAGACCGAGTGCATGCCCAGCGCCACGCAAAGAAGGGCGGCAGCGACAAGGTCTGGGACGGCGTAAACGGTACGCCGGTAGAGAAGACGCGCGAATTCGGTCGCAACGAAAACGACGACAGACCTGCGAAGAGACAGCGCACTTTCGGAGACAATGCAGGCGGCCCGGACTCGAGGCCTCGTGGCGCAGCAGCCCGACCAGCATTCGGCGAGAAGACGCAGTCCTACATGACCGGCAGGCTTCCACCGGGAAGCATCACATCAAGACTGTTCACTTCGAATCCAGAACAGAAGACCGTTTTTGAGGAACCCGCCGAGGAGGCCGAGCCAGCAAAGCCCACGAATGCGCCGCTCTCTGAAGAAGCCGAGAACTTCCACGCTCTGGGCCTTTCCAGGCGAATTGCTCAGCACCTTTCAAGCAAGCTCGAGATGAAGGCGCCGACTTCGATCCAGAAAAACACCATCCCACCACTGGTGAACGACGACAGTGATGCCTTCCTCCAGGCCGAGACCGGTTCCGGAAAAACGCTGGCATACCTGCTGCCAATTGTACAGCGCATCATGGCACTCAGCCACAACACGGACGGTACTCCCACGGGCACCAAGATACATCGAAACTCTGGTCTCTTTGCCATTGTTCTGGCCCCGACCAGAGAATTGTGCAAGCAGATCGCTACTGTACTGGAAAAACTCCTGCGCTGTGCGCCATGGCTTGTAAGCACAACGGTCATTGGTGGTGAAAGCAAAAAGTCGGAAAAGGCACGCATCAGGAAGGGTGTCAATATCCTAATCGCAACTCCCGGTCGTCTATCGGATCACCTGGATCACACAAAGGTTCTCGATGTTGGTACAGTGCGATGGCTCGTGCTCGATGAAGGCGATCGATTGATGGAGATGGGTTTCGAAGATGAGCTGAAGATGATCGTGGGCAAGATCAGAGAGGAGGGTCTCAAGAAGCAGAACGAGGAGGGCGTCAACCTGGATAAGCTGCCGCAAAGGCGCGTAACTGTCCTCTGTTCCGCCACGATGAGGATGAATGTTCAGAAGCTCGGCGAGATCTCGCTGCAAGATGCTACCCACATCACTGCGTCAACATCGGATTCGTCCGGCGACGTTGAGGCCAACGACTCCATGTTCTCGGCTCCGGCACAGCTCAAGCAGACCTATGTCATTGCAGCTGCAAAGCTCAGACTTGTCACATTGTTGGCATTACTCAAATCCACCTTTGCACGAAAAGGTTCGGTGATGAAGGCCATCATCTTCATTTCCTGTGCCGACTCGGTGGATTTCCACTTTGAGCTCTTTCGTTCTATTGCATCATCTGCAGCTACCGAGGACGGATCTCTCACAGCGAACACGGTTGCCGAGGCTGCTTACATTACGTCGCCCGCCAATACGAGAATTTCGTTATTCAAGCTGCACGGATCCCTGAAACAGCCCGTCCGTACGGCGACTCTGGCGGCTTTCAAGGCGGAAACAGATCCTTCGGTATTGATCACCACTGATATTTCATCTCGAGGTCTCGATGTCCCAGCTGTGGATTTGGTCATCGAGTATGATCCTGCATTCGCTGTCTCTGATCACGTTCACCGAATGGGACGAACAGCCCGTGCCGGCCGAAATGGAAAGGCTGTTCTTTTCCTACAACCTGGCTGCGAAGAAGGCTACATAGCTCACCTCCAGGCCCCAAACATCTCCGGACAGTCCTCGGACGACATTATTGCAAAGGGATTCATGTCGCCAATCACCTTGCCCAAGACCTCAACCACGGACGAAGCTGCACCAACTCTCGAGAGCGAGAAATCTCCTTTCAAGCGCGCCGAGGCCCTGCAGCTGCATCTCGAGCAGAGACTACTAGAGTCGGAAAAGAGCGGCAGCAAGCTCCTTGACTCGGCCCGCCAAGGATTCCGATCCCACATCAGGGCGTACGCGACGCACATCAAGGACGAGCGCGTCTTCTTCGACATATCGCAGCTGCACCTCGGCCACACGGCAAAGAGCTTCGGCCTGCGCGAGGCCCCCGGCGGCATCGGCGGTGGCCCCACCAGGCGCGTCATCAAGGGCGGCCAGCAGGCCAAGTCTGCAAAGAGGAAGGCTGGCGCTGAGGACGGCGCGGCGCCAAAGAGCAGGAACATCGACAAGGAGGAGCTGGGCGAGGCCGACGAGGACGCTGCCAAGCGCATGCGCATGAAGATGAAGGCCGCCATGAACGCCGTGAGCGAGTTCAACATTGGATAGACGGGGCATAGTCGCTTTTCAAGAGGGGCAAAAAAGAAAACCCATTTGGCATGGCGTCGGCGTTGGCAGCCTTGATTTCTTTTGTTCACAAGGGCGCCCTGTTTAGATATATGGTAGGGACAAAATCGAGAACCACATGCAAGTCCAAACGTTTAATTTCAACAGTTGAGTGACCAGTGTTATGTGACGGGGCTGGGAGTCGAGCACTACTTTATGGCAGATCTATGAATATCTCCAACAACTTGGGATACTGGACCGTCCCCAGCCCGGTCGTCGGGTCCCAACCCTCGACCGCTTGAAAGCCCGACAATCCGCACATGGAATTGTTGCCCTTCGTGATATCGTTAAAGATGGTCGGGTTGGCGTACAGGACCGGATTGATGAACCCGACCGGGCCCTTCCCGACCGCGAGCCTCTCCTCGTTGACGCGGCTGACCATGGCGCCGACGAGCGGCGTCGAGGCCGACGTGCCGGCCGCGGTGTCGAGCTCGCCGGCCACCGCGACGGCGATGTTGTAGCCCACGGCGGAGATGTCTGGGATCCCGCGGCCGGAGCGGTTGAAAAGTACGAGTCGCCAGAGCCCGGGTCGTGGTCTGCAAAGTAGGTCGCCAGGGCCGGCTGCTGGTACGCCGGCGCCGGATAGTACCGGGAGAAGCCGCCGGACGAGGACCAGGACGAGTCCATGGCGACGCTCTCGGTGCCGTCCGTCTCCAGCTTGGTGGCCCCGACCGAAGTGACGTACGGACAGCTGGAGGAGCGGATCAGTCGGTTGTTGCGCATTGGATGGTCGTAGAGGAACGAAAGAACTTACTTGCCGGGGCTCGACGCCCAGAAGGTGCCGAGATTACTCGCGCCGCACTGCGAGTTCGCAGAGGGGCCGCTGTCTCCCGACGAGGCGACGACGGTGACCCCCTGCAGGCCGAGCTTCATGAACCTGTTTTCCGGGTCAGCGCTCATTTCCTTCGTATGCCAGGAGCACATGAATAAGGACCTACTCGTCACATTGACGCATCTGGTAGTTGACGTTGAAATTCTTCTCCGCCGAGCCCAGGACATGGAGATGACGCCGCACACGCGCTCGCCCTTGTACGTGCCCGGATCGAAGGGGTCGGGGTTGCCGGGGGTCACGACCGTGTGGGTGTCGGGGTAGACGGCATCGTACTGCGTTTGGGAGCGGTGGTCAGCTCACCCGGGTCTTGATTCTGCGGGGGAGACTTTTTGACTTATTTGGATACTCACCATCGGGTCATCGCCTGTCTCGCCGTAGGCCGAGTAATTGCAGTACGACTATTGGTGGGGATTTCGTCAGCCAGAGAGGAGACATCACGGTCGTTGCGGGCCACTTACGCTGTCGATGGCGTCCAGGAACGTATTGAACAGTCCCGCGTATTGAACTTGGTACAAGTGGTAGTATTCATCGTCAACCTGGTACACAGTCACAGTCTGTGGGTAGATGATGGGATAGGCCACCTCGGTGTCCAGATCCGCCTCGGTCGGGATGCTGATGCTGGTGTCGCTCTCGTTGTAGTGCCACACGGCGAGGTCGATGCTCAGGTTGAGAGGACAAGTGCCCTCTAGGATACCCGGCGCGTAGTTGGCGAAGAAGAGGTCCAGGTCCTGGTCCTGGTACCAGCACTCCCGCTCGTAGAGCCCAAGGAGTTGTTTGGGTGTGCCTTGTCGGCCAGTGGGATCTCGTACAGATCGGCGATGCACTGGGGAGTCACGCCCTCGGAGCAGCTGGGCGTCTCCTGGCGCTTCTTTGCCGCCTCCACCGGCTGCGATCTCGCAACGCTCTTGTGGCTTCTCTTGGACTTCGGGGTTGTCCTGCTCTCGGCCATGACCACGCCCGGATACACAAAGTCGACGTGGTCTGTAAGCTGGGTTGGGATGCGATAGCTGCGGAACTTGTGCCAGCGCACAGAACGAAAGGAAAGCTCATGATAGCAATTAACCTACTCGTCACAACCGGCCATGACCTGTCCGCCGTCATTTTCGTACAGCCAGAAGCTCGCATCCAAGAGTTTCTCCGCCTCGTCGACGGTCGCGTTGAAGACGAGCCAACCGCCGCTCGCGCTGTGCGCAATCCTGGCCGCTCCGATGCCCGACGACACGACCCAGTCCTTGGTCACATTGACCGTCGTCGCCGACGGCGAAAACACGCCTGTGATCTCGTCCTGCGTCCAGTGTCTCCCGTAGTTGGCAGAGCTCGGGTCCGCCACGTCCATGAGCCACTCGTATCCGCGGTGCAAGTTCCGCTGCTTCAGGCCGATGCGCATCTCAAACGAGTGGGACGCAGGCATGCGGTCTCGCTTGTTCCATTCCGCCTCATGATGAGCACTGCGTCTCTCGTGAACTACTGTCCTCTGAGAGATGGTTGCGGCAGAAGCAGTAACGGCTCGGAATTAAAACGCGAGCCGAACAATTCATTTTCTAAACGCCGCAATACAAGCCATGATATCCATTGTCTAGCAAAGTCCAAAGAGTCCTTAAAGGTGGTGGGATGCTTCTATACTTCTGGTCAATATTCATGAATTTTGTTGTCTGTCTGCGGAGACTATTACGAATTTATGATTGCATGTCATGATTGGAATCAATGTTCGCGTCAATGGTGTGAACTGAGGCGGAATCAAAAGCAGTGTTGTACAAAAATTGGTAGATGTCGCTTAAACTTGTATGCTATTTTCTTCTTAACAAATGGTGGCATTTTAACCATTTCGAGCTCTGAAATTGACTCCATCATCAAGTCCAGGACGGGTGTTCACCGTTACTTTGTTGGTGTTCATGGATTGCCCTGTACTCTGGGCGTATCGGCCAGCACGGCAATCTGGTGGATAATGGCCAACATCATCTGTCATGATACAGCTCAAAACACATTAAGGCCAGCAATTTGTACTGGAACTACTTTGTGTCGAATCAAAACAACTACTGAAATTATTGCCGGTGTCATATCTGAAGTCAAAGAAATAATCCAGGTGAAAGTAAGACAGACATGGTTAGGTATATATCTACTTCCAGGTGAATGCACCAAGTGATTGGGTGGGTTCTTTGTCATGTGGAGCTCAACCACTAGTTCCAGTCGCTGCAGCTGTAAACTCTTAGGGCGGCGCAGGGGACTGACTGCTTGGCCTGCCTTGGCCTGCCTTGGCTGGAGCGATGGAATCCCGCGGTCGGCGTCAGTGGGAGCAACTGAAATGTATCGACTTCTGCCACCTACGGCGACCCCCATCAGTTAATTGATGTCAGCCCGCTCACTGCGGATATCTTTTGTGTGCAAGTCGATGCCATGGTAGTGGTCTGACTGCCTCGAATGGACTAAGCTCGCCCCCGCGTACAACCTCTCTCGCCATTGACACGACGACCACGAGTCCCACCTCTTGTTGTTGCCCAACCATCGACCCGCCCTTCCTCCCAGCGAGACTGCAGATGCCAGCATCGCCGGCCGCCCAAGCAGAGTCATGGCGTCCAGCTTCGACCATGACTCTCCAACAGAGCCCATATCCGCGCCTCCCCTGGCTGCGTCCTCGGCCGCATTGAAGGTCCAGAAGACCCGGATACAGTCCATGCACGGCACGCCGCTCTCCCAGTCCGAGGTCACCCTGCCCATACGAGACCGCCGCTCCGCCCCATCGGCTGCCGCCCTCTATGCTTCCACCCTTTCGCCCCCGGGCTCGCGCTCGTCCTCTCCCGCTCCTCGCCCCATCTCCCGCATGACCTCGGGCTCCGGCTCCGTCTTTGGTGGTGTGGGCTCAAACAATGCGCGCGCCCTCCTCGACGGTGCCGGCGACACCCCCGGAGATCCTCTGAACCTCCTCGTACACGCTTTCGCGCCACACGTTGCCGTTTACGCATCCGACGATACTGAGCAGCTCTTGAAAGAGAAGGGGTTCGATCGGGGGCTCTGGCAGCTTCTTCGGCCTTTTGGCGAACGTGTGCAGGGCAAAGTCATTATCCGGGACAGCAACGGTGCCAGTCGTACATATGAGGACTACTCGATACACTTTAGGAGGTTTGGCGAGGACATAGAACATCCCCAGACGCTCAAGGGGCCGCTCAACAATGGTAGCTCGGGGTCAGCTGGGGCTGGAGGGAAGGAACAGCCCTCCAGAACGGGGATGCGGCTTGACCATGTCGAGGCAGTGGTTGGCCGTCACCTGGAATATGCGGAAGAGGCTGCCCCCTTCTCATCACAGAGCCCGATAGCGACCAAGCAAGGGCTAGACATCGATGTCCCCTCGCCGTATTACTCGCTCTATCTACGTCGGCTGCTCTCTGGTCTGCCCGTCACACCACACGAGACATTTGCGCATCCCGTAGCATGCGTAATCGCCATCAGCTCGAGGAACGCGGCGCCTATTGAAACGCTGAGGAAATTATACAACGACTCAAGTTCGGGAGATAAGCAATTGCCAAGCTGGGTAGACTCGGAGTACCTGCGCTACTACGTCTTGGTGCACGACGAGGAGAAAGACGACATCACGAAATCCATGTCGCTATTCGATCAGATGAAGCGCAACCTCGGATTGCACTGTCATCTGCTCAGAATCCGGGGCACTCAGAGTGCTGCCACAGATGATGACAGTATACCGCTGCCTACGAGCGAGTGGATGTCCGCGTCCGAAGAGATGACCAACATTCAGAAGCACGATGCCCAGGACGAATTCGACGACTTTACGAGATATATTTACGAGTCCGACGCGACTGCGATACGGACCTTTGTTCGCGAAATGGTGACACAGTCGATCATCCCTACCATGGAGAGACACGTGTCAGTTTGGAACGATCAAGTGGCCTCGAGACGGAGAGGTGTTGCGGGACGCTTAATGGGCCTCACCCGCCGCTGGGGCTTTGGCAGTACGACCAAGGGCTCGGGAAGCACCCAGATATCGGGCAGCAACTACGACTCGACGGGATTTTACCGCCAAGATGCACCCGAAGCCATCATGCGCAAACTTGCCGATTACTCCTTTATGCTCCGGGATTGGAAACTCGCATATTCGACATACGACCTTCTCCGAGGAGACTTCAACAACGACAAGGCTTGGAAATATCATGCCGGCACCAACGAGATGGCCGCTCTCAGCTTGCTGATCCTGCCCCAGAATCTCAGTGCCAAGACACGTTCCGAGACCATAGATGCCATGTTCGAGGCAGCGCTTTATTCTTACATCACTCGATGCACAGCAAACTATGGGGCGGTGCGCTGCTTAATTCTTGGAGTAGAACTGCTTCGTCTGCGGGGAGGATCTAGCGTCGACGACGCTGCCAAATGGGGCCTGCGCCTACTCGAGAGTAAGATTCTCGGGCCTGTAGCCGATGCGCTCATCAAGGAGCGCCTGGCAGTGTGTTATGCATCCAAGAACGGCCTCGGTACTCAGTTCCTTGGCGGGCGGCGACGCAAATCAGCTCTCTGGAGCATATTCGGAGCTGATGCCTGGGTGGTACAGTCCAAGTACATCCAGGCCCAACGATGCCTCAATGAAGCACGGCAGATGTACAGTGACCTGCCAACCGAGCATGGTATCGACAAGTTTGAGCGAGCCAGCGCGTTCATGCTTGGGATAGGTCAGCGCCTGAACGAACAATTAGAAGCCGACGAAGACAGGCAATACTCTGCCAGCGACGATAATGATGTGGACGAGGAGAGCGAGGTCCTCAATACCAGAGGACGTAGAATTAGCACGGCAGGTTTCCCGGGTGGTACAATGCCAACTCTAGAGGCAGCGCCCTTGAGAGACGCGACACTGGGCGAGGAGGTAGAAACTAGGGGCCCCGACGATGACTTTGGATGATGTACGGAATATAATACACGGGTTTTAGAATATTTGATCATTGTCAAATCATATTCCCAGAACCAACACCTGTACTCAAACTCCAAAGAGCGTTCGATAATCAAAATCTGTACCAAATCAATATCCACGATGGATGGTCGGTGAAATACACTACAGAATTTGATGGGTCAAGGAATTCGTGAAACCGATATGGGCAAGAGGTTTTGGGCCTCGGTCCAGAGCCCCGACGAGCGAGATGTTTACGATTTCCCTTGTTCTTGCCTTTGCTCGCAGGCATCTATTTGTCAACAAGGACTGTGTCCCGAGAGATTACGTACCAGTCCTCAGGCTCTAGCCTGCCGCAGAATTGTATATGTCTGGGGCTGAGTAATCGGCACAACACAAGCCTAGCACAGAGATAATCGACAACGACGACGAACCAATTAAAATACTGAATCTTTCGTGGCTGCAGCTCGCTAGGACGTGGACAAGCTGACTCACGATCGCCAATATAGCCGAGGAAGACTCGCTTCCGTGTCTGGCTTATGAACTGAGCCGCATTACGAAGTGTACTGGGGTTTAGCACTTGCTGATTGGCAGTCCATGAAGGGACGAACAGCTAATATGCAAGTATTATAACACGATTCAAAATAGGCGGACGATTCCACATAGCCATGTTTATGGAAACGGGGTATATATAATTGCTGGAAGTCGGGCTTCAATAGAATAAAATATCACAGTCATATAATATCACAAGTGATAGTCTCCAAATATCTCAACACCATAGAAACGCAGATAAATACTTAGAACAAAATGCCTCTCCCTGCGGACAAACAAGTCGTTGAAACAAGCCATGCTCTTGTCGACACCCTGCGTGGCCTTGCAGGACCCGATCCCAAGTTTCGCCCTGGTGAGGCTTCGTCACGATTCCATTACTTACCTCGAGCTAATCTCTCTTTCTGTATAGCCCACGCCAAAGGCCTGCTGCTGAAAGGCACGTTCGCCCCAACAGAAGCAGCCAGCTCGCTGTCCAAGGCACCGCATTTCAACAACCCATCGACGCCCGTCCTGGCTCGCTTCTCCAGCTCGACGGGCATCCCCGACATCGCCGACACGAACCCGAACGGCAACCCGCGCGGCCTGGCCATCCGCTTCCTGCTGGCCGAGACCCCGCGCCGCGCGCACACGGACATCATCACGCACTCGGTCGACGGCTTCCCGGGCACGACGGGCGAGGAGGCCCTCGCCTTCTTCGAGGCCTTGAAAAACGGTACTATCCAGGACTACCTGGCGTCCCACACCAAGGCCCTGGCCTTTGTCCGGGCGCCCAAGCCGACGCCCGCCAGCTTCGCGACGGAGAAGTATTTCGGCTTCAACGCGTTCAAGCTCGTGTCCTCCGCGGGCAGGGAGACGTTCATCCGGTACCGCGTCGTCCCGGCCGCTGGGGAGGCGCACCTGGACGAGGCGGCGCTGGCGGGCCGGGGCGCCGACTTCCTGTACGACGAGATCGCGGAGCGCTTGAGCGCCGCTGCCGTCGAGTTCAGGTTGACGGCGCAGGTCGCGCGCGAGGGCGACGTCGCGGACGACTGCACGGCCAAGTGGCCCGAGGACCGGGACGTCGCGGAGCTCGGGACGGTCAGGCTCGAGGGCGTGGCCGACGACCAGGAGGCCCGGCAGAGGCAGATCATCTTCGATCCGATCCCGCGCGTCGAGGCGTCGAGGCGTCGGACGATCCGCTGCTGCAGGTCCGCGCCGGCGTGTACTTGATCAGTGGAAAGGGGAGGCGTTCAGCATAGCAGGGGTGGGATGGACCATATTAGCATTGTCCTTGTAGGTAGGCCCGAGTGTAGCCGGGCCACACAGTATAGTACAGGAACAAAAAAAGACTTTTGTCAGCTTGTAGCCTCACTCATGCATTTTGATTCATGATCGCCAAAAAGCCATGATCCTACGCACGGCTCTCGCATCTGGAGGTGGTGGGGGAAATCTTTTGGTGTTTCCCCGCAACAGTGTCCTAGTGGAGAGTCCCTTTTCAGCTTTTGGACTTTTTTCTGGATATCGAGTTCCTGGTATCAAGAGGGGCACAAGGGTGTGAAGAAAAGCCGAGTCATGTTTTCCTTGCTTGACGAAGTCGTATCAGAACCGACTTGTATAAAGATGGGCACTTATACAGTGATCTGAATGGATTGAATCATTAAATTGATCACAAGGAATAGTCCAGTCTACTTCAGTGGAAAAGAAAACCCTTCTATTACTATATACACTGACGTGTTCGAGGTCAAGCATTTCAATATCTGAGAATGGGATCCCGAGAAGAACAAAAAGTGGCCATCGTGACCGGCGCAGCTGTAAGTCAACTCCACAGACTTCGACCAGACATTGTGCTGAATACCTCACAGTCGGGCATGGGCGTAGCCCTTGCCACCCATTTTGTCGGCAAGGGCTGGTTGGTTGCCCTATTTGACGTAAATGACCAAGGCGGACAAGAGATTGGTAGCGGCGCCACTCAAGATATTTCTCGTCACTATAGCTGACTCTTCTAAAGCCGAGAGCCTTGGACCCAATGCTGCGTACTTCCACGCGGACGTGTCGTCGTACGACTCGCAGGCGAGCGCGTTCCTGGAGGTATACAAGAAATGGGGACACATTGATGCCCTGCTGGCCAACGCCGGTATCGTGGACCGGTCGTCGGTCTACATCCTCGCGCACAAGAACGCCAGCGTCGAAGACGTCCCGCCGGCGCCCGACACGAGCTGCACCGATATCGACTACAAGGGCTTTGTCTTCGGCACGCAGCTCGCGATACACTTTATGCGTCACAACAGCCCGGCCGGAGGAAAGATCATTGGCACGGCGAGCGTGGCAGGTCAGTATTTCAAGAAGTATCGAGATGAGAAGTCACAGTCTTTGAACTGAAAATGCTGACTTGAAGTTTACCGGACAGCAATCCGACCACATCCCACGTACCCCGAGTACAACGGGGCCAAGGCGGGCCTGCTCAACTTCATGCGCGGCGTGGCCGGCGTGCTCCAGACCAAGGAGAACATCCAGATGAACGTTGTATGCCCGGGGCTTGTGGCGACCAAGATCGTCCCGCCCGAGGTGGTCGCCGCGTTCGAGGAGCGGCACCTGACGCCCGTCGAGACGGTCGTGGCCGCGTACGCCTCGTTCCTCGAGGACGGCGACAGGCGGTACGGCGTCGCCGTCGAGGCCTCGGTGGACAAGATGGTCGAGGTGCAGAGGGCGCCGCTGGGAAACGGCGAGGCCAGCGTCAGGGCCATCACGGTGTGGGAACCCCTTTTCAAGCAGATGCACGCCGAGAACAGTGGTCTTGATGGGACGATACATTAAGAGAACGAGTGCGGAGTATACGGTTGCAATTTACAATTAACCAGCTATTGGCTTTATTATATTTTTCCTTGGAAAATAATCTCTGTGAACTGGTCAGATATGCGTGCAAGGAACCCAGACCCCCAGTGGTCGTTATCCTTCAACACCTCACTCAAATAAATCTCTTTTCCTATTATGATCCAGGTATGACAACAAGGAGACAGCAATAAATGGAGCTTATAGTACACATACGACAGTGACGGCAATGTTCAAGTGCTATGTTCGAGTGTAAAGCAGGCAACAATCAGTCACTCATCATCGATGAACTTGCCCCGACCGGATGGCCCTTCTGGCCAAACTAGGAGCAAAGCTTCGACGAGGCTAAACACCATCCTCTTGCTCGTGATGCCTCTGCCGATCAAGCCGAAATTACGATCAGCTCCCAAAAGACTTGGATTAATGAACAAAACCCAGCTCGTGGAGCTGAGAGAACTTACGCCACGGCATTGACGCTTCCCACCTACGGCATTGTGGCAATCTAGTCGGGGTTCTATGACACCTATAATTTCCAGCATCACAGCAAGAGAAAATCGCGCGCACACCACCACCAATGACCAGTAAAGAGCATACATGGGAAAAACCAAAAACTTTAGGATGGCCATATGACCCGGCGAAATTTGCGCTAGAGGTCGCATTCTCTTACCGTGCCTTACCTACTGGATGCGTAGCAGAGAATTCTAGATTACCTAGGTATGCATCACTGGCCCTTTCGAGTAAAAAAAAAAAAAAGAAAAAAGAAAGGAGACAGAAGTCAGGCTCCGACCGAGGGCCGGGAGAGGCTGCCACTGACATATTGTGATGGACGCCATGAGCGAGAGCTTTCTCCGCCGGGAAGGGAAAAGAGGTTTCATATCGGCGGCCAGCAAGCGAAGCTCTCTCTTTTCCGTCCTCTTCCCAAAGGAAAAGAAAGGAAGTAGAGAGCGGAACGTCATCCGCGAGCCGTGTCGACGTGTTCGACGCGAACAAGCTTTGACAAACCCGCGGAAAAAAAGACTCTTTGCGTCTCCCGGGCAGCCTCTCTTCCGAGGAAAGAGAAGATTGCGCCGGCGAGGTTTGAAATCAGCCTGGACTCCCTGTCCGGCGTTCTCTACATGCTCAGCTGGTCATCAAAGCCACTTGCTTGTTGGCTCATCCCGGGACCGAGCTGCGAGAGAGGGGCGCAGTGATGGCCTGGGATATTCCAAATTACAGATTCTTTACCAGCCCACCTGGGTCGTCGTCGTCTGGGAAAGAAGGATTAAGTTCACCTGGAGCTGGACGGCTATAAACTTTCCAGAGCCTTTTTCTACTCGCTTGCCTAAGGTTATTCCTGCCCTTACATGTCACTAATGGTAACTCCCGGGTACCTTGCTGTAGCCTAGGAAGTGAGGAAACCCTCTCCTCTCCTCAGGATCATGTAGTGCCAGAGCTACCTTTTCACTTACATACGTGTCCGTGGGCTGGTCTCGAAGAGGTGTGTATGTGTGTGTGGTACCTGCGGGCCCCAAATTTCTACGTTGGGGCCGTTTAGTTCGTGTTCCTGATAGAAAGACGACCGCGTCTTTAAGGTTCGTAATGACCGAACCTTGATGCTCTCGACATGAACGCTTTGGGAACAAGAGACATGCAGAAGGAAAAGCTTGAGGGCAACTGCGCGTCCAAAGCGGATTAGCATGGCTCGACAACGGCCTTGGTTTGGGTATGCAATGACCCATTTCAGCCATCTCTAGTCCCTTGGCTGAAAAGCCAGAAAATCTTGAAGGGAGTAGGAACCATAGGACCGACTGGTGTACAGTGCATGATATGCAGGTCTTGGGCTTCTTTCTCTCTCCCCTCCAACATTTTGGGGGAAAGAGAGATGCTCCCTGGGGCATTTCTGAGTCGGCGCGGCAAGCCTCCTTTCGGGGCTTGTTCTCTTTTACTCCTCTCGTCGTTGCTTCTTCCCGTCCCACCTGGCATGGGAAAAAGAAACGACAGCGGGCAAT